>CM046861.1:16079230-16255678 GCA_025617745.1 Heliocidaris erythrogramma
GAGCAAATGTCGTGTGTACTTATATGATTAAAAGCAAAAACTGTGTTTAAATCTACTCTTTGTAATTCCATACATGCACTAGCCAAAACAAAAGTATAAAAATGAATATTTATTGCTCTTTGCATGAAATGCATGTCCAGTCATTCCTTTTATACATCAGCATTTAATTAATCTTGTATATTTAATACATGT
Source organism: Heliocidaris erythrogramma (assembly GCA_025617745.1). Classification (NCBI taxonomy): domain Eukaryota; kingdom Metazoa; phylum Echinodermata; class Echinoidea; order Camarodonta; family Echinometridae; genus Heliocidaris; species Heliocidaris erythrogramma. The sequence goes on from CM046861.1 coordinate 16,079,423, forward strand.
ATGTACTTCAAACCGTGTGCTGTAGACACGTAATTACCTCATTCAGAGTAGATGCATCACAGCATGTAGAATGTGCAGGATTTGGAATGCATATACAGTATCAATATTTTTAAGATTAAATCTTTTTTTTCAGTACAAGCTCCATATGTCTCCCTTTCTCTTATTTTGTCAGTCTCCCCTTCTCTCTCACTAGTTCTCGTTCTCCCTACTCACTCCTTTCTGTGCTCTTGGTCTTTTGCTTCTCTCTCTCTATATTATATATTCTCTCCTTTCTCTCTCTTCTCTTTCTCTCGTCTCTCTCTCCTTTCTCTCTTCTCTTTCTCTCTTCTCTTCTTTCTCTCCTCTCTATATTCTCTACTTTCTCTTTTCTTTCTCTATATTCTCTCCTTTCTCTCCTCTATTCTTTGTCTTTTTTTCTCTCTCTTCTCTCCTTTCTCTCTTCTCTTTCTCTCTTCTGTTCTTTCTCTCTTCTCTATATTCTCTTTCTCTTTTCTTTCTCTATATTCTCTCCTTTCTCTTCTTTTTCTCTCCTCTATTCTTTGTCTCCCTTTTCTCTTTTTTTTTTCTCTCTCTCTCTCTTTGTGTCTCTCTCACCTCACCAGTCCTGTCCTTATTCTCCCTCCCTTCTCTGCTCTTGGCCAATGTCACAGTCCAGTTCTATTCGTCTCACTCCCACTCATTCATTCTCATGTATGGTAATGAACAAGAATCACAAGAACACGGATCCAAATGAGATACAAACATTATGCATTGTATATTCTGTACATTCTCAAGTTTGATTTCAAAGGGAAAATGTAAGCTATATTTTCTGTGTATTTACAATACAAATTGAAAACGAGTACATGTACATGTACATACACACATCAGCAAATTTTGTACTTAAATCACACATTTTAACAAGAACCTACATGAACTTTTATACAGAGTGAAATCAATAAAATAATACAGAAAATATGTACAGATGAATAGAGTAGAAATTAGCGAGTCTTGTTTGTGCGCCTCATATTTCAATTTGTCCTCTGGAACTAGAAAAGAACTTTCAGGTTACAACCCTGCAAAAAGTCAATCCCGCTTTAATAATCTACTCTCCAAAACCAAGCTCAGACATGCCCAAGCTTTTCTCTATATACATGCTAAGGGTACTTGAACTCTTAACAAAATATAATACACATATGTTTTGACAAAACTTGCTTGGTGCAGCAACGTTATTTTTTTTTAGCTGCACAAGATCAATTTACAACAAGCTGAAGAAACATCAAATACAGATGCGTGACCTCACAATGGCTCACATATAAAAGATATGCAACATAAAAGATAGCTGCACCATCATCATAAGCTGATAGCACATGCACAACACAAGATACACATCCTCATACAATGTCTATGGGGGAATTTCATGAGATGGCAAAAATCACAAATGACTGGAAGTTACATACACCTCAATCTACAAGCTTCAAGTGCAATTCACGATTCATGATAATGTTTTGATCGAAAATCAGATCAATTTTCATTTTTGGGAAGCTAAATCCAAGGTGACATCCAGAAATAAAATCTGAAGGAATACAATGCTCGAATGCTATCTCAACACAATCAAAGAATGTTGTAGTAACTTCAGAGGTAAGGAGAATCAGTTGAACAACAGAAATCTACATAAATCTCAAAGTTACGATTGGCATGCCCCAAAGGGAAGAAGCATTGTTAAAAGCATTTTACACATTTGCGACTAAAGAAAATTGGGACTTGCAGAAATTTTTTATGAATTGAAGCCTTTGATTAATTTTGTGATCACATATCACAAAAGTGAGCCAATCACAGCTACTTTAAATAGAATAAGAATCATCTGCCAAAGACATACACGCAGCAATGCAGAGACCTACCACTTTCAAAAGAATTCCAATATCTACTCTACAATGCAATTCTTTGGGGGTTGAATTCTCCTATTTCAGTAAATCTATTGTCAATGAAATACTTAACATTTCCCATAATGTCAATAATCCTCCTTGGATCATAAATTCTCCAGATAAAGCCCTAGTTACATGACAAAAAAAAAGAGACTGAACTTTACCAAATATTCAAATATATTGAACAATACTGAGGGACTGATTTTACTTTAATACTGAAAAACAACACAACTTACAAAATACTGTAACGCAGAACTTGAAGTTTGTGAGCATTTGAAATGCACATCATACACTATCATTTCATTACTTTAAGTTTTCAAACAATTCAAAATATAATGCACTATGCATAATCACGCACAAAAAAACAGGGATAAAAATTTGGAAGAAAACTTGATTGTTGTGCACAGGACCAACTTTAATTTACTATGTGCTAATTGTAAAGTCGTTACTAACTAGAGCTCAAACTTTATGTTCCTCTTAACACCAACCTATCCTTTGCTTTGGACAATAGGTCTTGCATTGGTGACTGGTCAAAAAATGAATGCAAGATTTCACATTGCTAACACAAATCATTACTTCAGGATGCTAGTGGTATGAGGATGCGATAACATGCCCATTGATGTCATCTCTCTATCAAAAAAAGAGAGAAAAAATGCCAGTATCATGTTAAGTTCAGTTAATTTTAGCTTTTGTGCTTAATAGAATCCATTTTTTTTCCCCTTCAACATCTATGAATACATTTAACCGGTTCAACGACGCATGCACCTGCAATAGTAACTCCCACGGTCAATACCTTACACTCACTGAATTCCTGACTGCAACTCTGAAACAAACACTTCTCCTAGCCCTAATCCGCATCCTCACACAAAACCCAACTTTGACGATATAAGGCCCAGAGCAATTGTCGCCAGAGCAAATAAGTTGGATCAACATTTATCAGTAGGAACATACTGCATAACTGAGATTGAGTAACCACAACACAGAGGCCATGCCAGCATGGTGTCTACCTGTGTTTATTCTTCCTTCTTACTTGATTACACCGTACATGTATTAACATAGCGACAATTAACATGACTACACTCATTTCCAAATTGTTTTGAGCTCTCTTCAAAATGTAGGAACACTGCTAAAAGCAAAGGAAGTGGTTGTGTGCAACAAGTCCTCTTGTAATCACTCTATGAAAGCAAAATGCTTCATCAACCGCACCACAGCAAACAGTGAATAAGCAATGCAATGTCCACATGCAGCTGTGAATCAACATATACAACGGACGAAATGTAAAGAGCCTTGCACAACACCTGTGTGGTAAATAAGATGGCAGCCATGAACGCATCAACCATAGATTAGACTAGACAATATTTTGGAAGTGCAAATGCAGGCCTGAACGCCCCTTTACAGGTGCGTAGCTGCATTGTGAATTGATTGCAATTTCAGATGTTTGATTCCAAATCTTTTGCCAGCCAATCATGCCAAAGCAGCATGAATATGAATAGATTCTCAGTGGTTATCAAGAATAATCTGCCAGCTGGGCAGACATCATATGAGTGTTCCCCAACTGGGCAGCACCACAAAGATGAGGAGTATTCTTTTAATCACAGGTGATTGAGAGGCGTCCAGTGCTTGCTGGGCTGGTGTTACTTGAGTGTTCCTCGACACTGGGCAGCAGCAAACAGAAAAGGAATCTTTTAATCTTCAATGGGGAACTTGTAATCAAGGATGATTCTGAGGTATCAGGTTCCTGCTGAAGCCAATGTGGAGTGTTCCACGACGCTGGGCAGCACCACAGGGAACTTGTAATCATAGATGATCTTGATGTGGTGTAGTGTTTGGTCGCTAGTGTTCCTGCTGAAGCCAGTGTGTAGTGTTCCACGACGCTGGACAGCACCACAGGGAACTTGTAATCATAGATGATCTTGGTGTGGTGTAGTGTTTGGTCGCTAGTGTTAATTGAGTGTTCCACGACACTGAGCAGCACCACAGAGACAAGGAATCTTCTCATCTTCAATGGGGAACTTGTAATCATACGTGATCTCATCTCCTACGTTGATAGCCTGCTTGGAGTAGATCACAATCTTCTTCTGAGATTCCACCGTGATGATCTTGGCGTAGCAATTGGGCTGAAAGAGAAAGAGAGAAATATGTTATGTAAAAAATTTATCAATATAGAGTTATGATCATCGAAAAAATGTTATTGAAAGCCCATGCAATAAGTCAAAAGAGTACTAACAGTCGACCCTCAGGTCTGGCAAAGATCCAAGCTTCAACCCTGAGTCACGTCTGTCTGATGGAGACATTAGAGGCTACTCTCTAGATATAATTAATCACTTCTGTAAAAACCCACTGACACACAAACACATCAAAAATTTCAAAAAAAGTTTGACAAATTTTTTTTCAGGCTCAATGCTTACAGAACCTTTTACATGCATATTCAATCACATGCTGATACTGGATAATTGCTTGTAAAAATTAAAAAATGCAAAATATAATTGGCTTACAGCCGATGTCTTTTCTTTTGCCATATCATATATAATTTTTAACATAACAAATGAATTCCATAATTTGTTGAGAGCAGCACTTACATTACACTGTGGTTGATAAATCTCGCCAGGTTACCAGACTTGGTTGCGTCTATGATCGTAACGGCATCAATCCTGAAGAGATAGCTGCTGCCGATGCCCATACGCTCGTAGGCCTTCTCCCTGCTATCAGCGATACTCTGGCGGACGGATTCACCCACGTACTCGATCACCATCTCATCGGCAGCGATGGGTTCCATGGCGTACAGACCCCAGCCGTGGATGGAACTCTTGCAGAACTTGAGGTCCTTCTTACGGAACTGCAGGAGTGAAACATCCAAATTGTAGTTACATGGTGTCAGGAATGTTCAGATTGCTTATATCAGGAATTTCTTGGGCTGATATCCCAGTACAAGTGACTGTCATAAACTATAGTGAACATATTACCCTTAACAAGCCGATGAGAATTGCAGTGCTCTTTGACTAAAATTTATTGATCTGCACTAATTTTCAGGAGAAACACAATTGTTCAATAGCAGACAGTGAAAAAGTGGCCCGAACTTGTAAGTACGGATGTAGATTGAAATCGTGCCTCTTTATATCCAGTATTATTTTGTTACAAATCCATTCATGCTTTCACAAAATAGAACAGGGGGGTGTTCGTAAAGCTGTTCGTAAAGTTACGAATGACTTTACGAACGACTGGAACATGTTCTTGGGTGCTATACTAATCAGATTCTCAATCATTTAGCACAAGAACTGATCACCAGTCGTGCGTAAAGTCGTGCGTAACTTACGAACAGCTTTATGAAACTCCCCCCAGGTAAATGTAAAGATAAGTACACAGAGGTATGCCTCAGAAGTTAAAAATGATCATATATTTCACTGATTTTCCTTTTTTTGCTCTCCTTCCTCAAATAAACAGACACCTCAAAATGACCTTGAATTCATCATAAAGATGAGGAGTCACCAATAACTTGGTTTGGCAGAATCCAAACAAATAACAATATCCACTCATACCTGACACTACCTCAGGATAGGAAATGCAGAGATAACATACCTGTAGCTGGTTAAACTTGAAGAGATTAGAAACCTGTTCTTCTTGTTGTTGGAGGACAGCTATGAATCGACGTTGGTCTGATCGGGCATCCCTGGACACCTCTATTCGCTTCTTGGTTGTGGATTCCTTCAAATTAGAAACAATATCATTTCAGCATCAACCTTTTCATCTGAATAAGCAGCGTATATCTTTTATATTATATTTTTACTGAATAGCTTTTTTTTTCTTTCATAAACCGGTTAATAATTTACTTTGCTTAATTTTACCACAGCAGTGTATCTTTGACATTATATTTTTACCTGAATAGCTTTTTTTTTCTTTCATAAACCGGTTAAAAATTTACTTTGCTTAATTTTACCACGTAAAAATGAAATATGTATACCGCACTGTATAACCAGACTTTTACAACTAAGTAACACTGGGTGGTACTTAGATAATTTTCCTTGAATACAGTAGAGATTAACATTGGGCAAATTGCAACCCCAAGCAGCATAAAAAAAACCCAACTGTACCGTTAGTAGAATGCAGTTTCATCATCATACTTTACATACAGCAGCTGCAATATACAGCATGACCAAATTCCCCCAAAATTCAATGTCCCATGATATGCTTTGGGTTTGAAATCTGCAGCAAAGATGTGGCATTAAATATTTTATCCCGTTTTTTCTTTTTACATTGGAATACAGATGCAGTGAACATACATTTTTGACATATAAAGTTCTTCACTTACATCCAAGGCACTGCTGTCTGTCACACTCTCCTGGACGTAGGTACGGGCCTTGGTGAGGTACTTGACTTTCTCCTTGTTGGGATCTTGTAGTAGCCTTCAGTCCTGGCTGACCCTGACATATGGACCCGACTCTCCTCATCCAGCTTCTTCTTCTTGGCTTGAGGTGGGTCTGGACATGACGTCAGTATGGATGGAGTTAAGGAAGAAATCAACTGATATTGCAGAAGGCTTACATTCAAGCCAATTTTTGAAGTCTCTAACCAACTTTTACGTAGTAAATTTATGTACATATTAAGTGCTAGCACAAGTAACTGGATTAAAGTGAAATATTACTCAGGCGCTATATATAGGATTCACTTTTTCGCGTTGCAAATTAACGTAGTCATCATCAAGTGGCGATATTTTTCGCGAGATGTTAAATTTGCGTCCCAACATCAACTCGCGAAATTCGTGAAAATTAAACCCTCGTTTAAATAACAGCTTATACAGTATACGCTTATATACACTTCTTTGAGTCTACCATGGTTTAAATTTAAACCTCCTCCATGAATTTGAGCCTTCATATCTATCATCAAAATCATCCAATCATCCAAATTAACAAATGTATTTCAATGCATACACATTTGTACATAAAAAGACCGGTCTTGCATCTAGTATTCATGAGCAGGTCTGTAAGATCAAAGGTTCCTTGTACAATGATATAGATGTGAGATCGTAAAGGATATGTGGATGTGCCATCCAGTGGGTGTAGCTAAGCCATGGGAAGTTGCCGGCTTCCAGCAAGGTCTCGTAACTCTTCCTGATCAAGTACGCATCCTCGTGGCTAATGCCAGTCCTGAGGAACTCGTAGAGCAGCGTCCACTCCTCGTAGTAGTTTCTTAGCTTGAACTCCTGGACCTTCGGCTCAGGGATGACGATCTCCTCCTCAAGGATCTTAGCCAGCTCGTTCTTCCGTTTCCTCGCCTTCTTCTTCTCGGCTTTCTCGGCCTTCTGCCTCTGCTTCTCTTCCCTGTCTTTCTCTTTGTCGACAGTCACATACTTGACCTCTGGGACGAGGTTGGTGGTCTTCTCGGTGAGGACCTCCTGTTTCTTGAGTTCTTCTGAAGCAGGAGCAGGCTCTACCTTGTCCGGAGATGGTGTGGGCTTCTGGCAGTAGGTGTGGTCAATGATGGCCAGAGGCTCCAGTACGACTTTGGGCTGTTTCTGTTTTAGACAAGAATCATATAGTATGCAGTCATTATCAAATCATTCGGCGAATTTCTCCCCCTCAAGGTTACAAAAAATTTAATCAGGAAATTGAAAAACTACAAGTAACTGATGACAAGCTTGTGGGTACCAGAACAAGAGCTATGATCTTTTGTGTTTGCATCAAACACTGAAACAGAGAGACTAAATACTGATAATGGATAGAGGATGTGAAAAATTCACCCAAGCACTTCCAACCTTTAATGATATAGAACTTCATCTCATTACAATCTACTGATTAACCATGTCATTTGGGATGAGCTGAAATACAATAAATAAACTTTCATCCAACATTCTCCGTCAAGAAAATAAACAAGTAAACCACCTAATGGCGAAAATTAGCAAACAAACACAAGATAGGCTTACCGTCAGCAACATCTTATAATCTCCCACATCCAGTTCTCCTTCCGATCCCGACATGGTCTTCTCCGAGGATTCGTCCAGGGTGGCGGAGGCATCTCCCTTGAAGGCCATCATCTCGCCGACCTCTGAGGTCTCGCTGGCATGACGAAGGGCCTGCAGAGACTGTGCTGCCTGGATGTCTGACATCTCCATATCGCCCAGGCCACCTTTGTCGGTGTCTGATGATGACTGATCCAGTTTGTCTTTGGCCTTAGTGGCCATTTCCACCAGGATCTCAAAGGCACCCAACCTGTCTTCCTTCTCATCCGCAACAGCCTTTTTGGCACCTGATGCTTTCCTGTAGCGTACATGCAATATTTGATTCAACCTAAGAATGGTACACCAGACCATGCATCACTGGCATATCTTCATTTATTAGGCATAATTACACTCGAAAGAAGAAGCGAAAGAAGAAGGAGCTTGGCTTAAGAAATACACTAGATCTCACATGGGGGTCATCCCACAACACCAAACAGGCATCTGATTTTATGGAAAAGCTTAATGATGACTGAGATACACAGAATTTTTCCAATTAGTAAAGATTAAAGCATTTACAGTTACCTTGACCATTAAATTCAATTTCAGCTCTGCACTTTAATTTTACATGCATTTCACAGCATTCCAGTCAGCCCCCATTTCATATTTTTAAAGAGGAATTGATTGAAAGATAACTATATAAACCTAAGGAGAGCTTCATTTCCACAAGGGATCTAGATTGACATTTTTAAGGGTCTGTATGCACTAGCTCCCTGTTTAAATGTGAAAGTTTGGTTGTGCACCGGACCCCTGATGGTGTCACGCCCTGATTAAGGTATTATACAATGTCTTGTAAGTTTTTCAATATACATTTAAGGGAGAGAAAATGGGGAAAAGGGTAAAAGATATAGCATATAAAAGAAAACACAAGAAAAAAGCATTACTGAGAGGCAAACAAACAAACAAACAAGAAAGAGATTGATCTCGCTCACCCTTCCGTGTCTTCCTCATCTGAATCGGACTCTGCCGTGTCTGATTCCGAACTGGAGGATTCTGTCTCTGAACTGGAGCTACTTTCTGTCCAATCCTCGTCAGACTCCACATCAGATGCCTCAGAGAGACTTGGTTTGTCTACAACATGAGAACCACAATCAAGCTTGTGTTATATGGAGATGAAACACAATAATCTGCTTTCATGCATTGCAATCACTATTTGTGAGTTATTTGATTTCATGGCTATGAAGAAAAAATTGAAGTGTCGTTGAGCAACTTATATCACAAAATGTAAAAGCTGCTACACCTAAACTAAATTTTACTGAAGGGCCTGTAATCACAATGGAGACATTGCTTTAACCCCTTTGAAATGATTAAACTGTCAAGAAACCAGAGTTTCCAATCAGTTTCATCCAGGGTTATCTTGGGTTTATTATCAAATAATTTAATTTTTTTATTAATAACAAATATATAAATCAATTACAGTATGTGGTCATTCATTTCAACTCCAGTTTGCTTATTTTTTTTTTTTAAATCGAATTCTACTAATACCATTTTCAAAAATGAATATTGCTATTACATCAAATAAATATGGAACAAACCTGTCGTCAGTTTGCTCGGTGTCTCAGACTCCTGTGTATCACGACTCTCTTCCTCTTTATCCAAATCATCCGTAGTGACTTCATCCTTCCTGGGTGGTGTCTTCTCCAATTTCTTCTTGGGCATGTCCTTCATTGCGACCTCCTCTTCTAGATCTTCTACTTCCTCATCTTCCTCCTCCTCCTCTTCTTCATCTTCTTCATCCTCCTCTTCCTCCTCCTCCTCCTCCTCATCTTCCTCTTCTTCTTCTTCCAATTCCTTCTCCACATCCGCATCTTTGTCTTCATCTTCTTCTTCCTCGTCGCTGCTGGATGAGTAGATGAGGTCTCGAGCCCTCTTGGCCCTCTCCCTCCGGTCCAGGACGTGGGGCTCTGAGGTCTGGCTGGAGATTTCGGTAATCTCGTCTTGCTCAGTGTCTGAATTCATAGCAGAAGTAGAGACGGTGAAATACAATCATGCATAAAACATCTAAATTCTAATTTAACGCGCGGTTGGAATTTATGCCTCCGCCATCACCAGATTGGAAATGTATGGCATACATGTACACTTTAAAAAGGATTGGTCCATCAAAATTACAAATCTTTTCACTTCAAAAGCACAGGAGACAGAAAATTTATTTCATTTTATTTTCAAATAAAAAACTTAATTACCATTGATGACTTACAATCATCAAATACACCAAGGAAATAGATATTTTTATATCAAATAGACCACTGTCTTCTTGAAATTTCTAATAGGTAGGCCTAGACTCCATACATCACGAACCATTTTTATGTATATAATGACCTCTATGACCTTTGAACTTTGACCTTGAGATCCCCTTAAATCTAATCAGTTCATCCTCCCTCACATATGCATACGTGGGCCAAGTTAGAGGTTGATCTGTCAAACAGTTCTTCAGTTATTGCGAGAACTAAACATTTTTATGTACATAATTACCTCTGTGACCTTTGACCTTTGACCTTGAGACCCCAAAATCTAATCAGTTCATCATCCCTCCCATAAGAATACATGGGCCAAGTTAGAAGTTGATCCGCCAAACGGTTCCTAAGTTATCACAAGAACGAACCATTTTTATGTATATAATGACCTCTATGACCTTTGACCTTGAGACCCCAAAATCTAATCAGTTCATCGTCCCTCCCATATGCATACATGGGCCAAGTTACAAACTGATCCGCCAAACGGTTTTGAAGTTATCGCAAGAACGAACCATTTTTATGTATATAATGACCTCTATGACCTTTGACCTTGAGACCCCAAAATCTAATCAGTTCATCGTCCCTCCCATATGCATACATGTGCCAAGTTACAAACTGATCCGCCAAACGGTTTTGAAGTTATCGCGAGAACGAAAAAGGGACGGACGGACGGACGACCCGAAAACATAATGCCTCTGGCACCACCTACGGTGGGCGGATGCATAAAAATTAAAATATTAACATAATCAATGGAATAAATCAAAAGAAAACAGATTCCACAAAAGAATATCTAGACAAAGACAAATATGTTTCCGTTAATTGAATCTTTCGCAGTGCCGCATACATTACAAATAAATACAAGAAGGCTTCCTGGTATAGCTGGTAAATTAATCTGCTTGCTCTCTTTCTTCTCGTTTTTCTCTCTCTCTCTCTCTCTCTCTCTTTCCCCTCCCCACTTCACTCAATCTCTCTCTCATTTCTCAATGCTTTCTCTCATACAACATGCTACATTGTCAAAGGTCTTACCTGACATTTCATCAGAGTCCTCATCGATGACAGGAGGGGTGAAAGGCCTCTTCTTATCCACTGCCTCAATATCGTCATCGACATCACCGACCTCATCTTCAGGAGGTGGTGATGCAGGTTTCCTCTTCACCTAGTTGAAGCACCATGAAATGGCAGAGATGAGCACATGATATAGCGACTCATATAATCAAGTTGTAAGTAAGTCACAGATATCTGGTCATTCGGTGTCCATTACATTACCAAGTAGTATGTAATTGTACATGAATTGACAACAACAGCATCGTTCTACTTGATATCTGGTGTGATCCAAGCAAAGGTGGACCATCAACTGAATAAAATCACCAAATATACCAAAACCTTAGATGTGGTCAGTAACATATGAAACAAAATAGGGTGGATTTTGTCCTTTTGTAATTCCACCAAATATTAGTGAATATGCACTATAATAGGATAAACATTCGAATAATAATACAACACTGAAGCTCTTTCGGAACACATTTAATGACTGGAAAAAAATTTAATTTTGTTGTAAAACAAAAATACCAATATATTGGTGCTCTAAAGTCTAAATATCAGTTCTAATTAATTAGAATTGACCATAGTCACTATAGGAACTGAAAGCAAGGGGGGTGTGTGCGTGTGTGTTTACCTTGAATGAGGGCATCCTTGGCATGTTGGCTCGGAGCCCTAACCCTAGGCCTTCCATGCCAAACGAGGAGAACGATGATTCCAGCATACTCGGTATGGCAGGGGGTGGTTTCTTATGCACCTTCTCCTCCTCCTTAGGCTTCATCATATCCTACCAAAAAAAAAAATTGATTAGGAATTGTAAATGGGTTGTTTAAACAGTACAAGCACCATACAAAAAAAAAAAAAAAACTTGTTGGAAATCACTTTACTGAGGAGCAAAGTCTCATCCACATACAATGTGTTGTGTATGTAGTTCAAGACTACAAGTTCAATTTCCCTTATTTGCACATTACTCAAGTACTAGAACACTCAATATAGGTGTAAAAGGGCTGAACCCAAATAAATGGAGAAAAGAAGGAGAAAAACAAAAACTGGACAGAATAAAGAGTAATATAAAATAAAATTTCATCTTAGGGTAAAGTAACAACTTTAGGGGGCCTTCAGGAGAAAATGGCAATCAGCACTTATCTATAAAAATTTTGTTTACAGCCAATCAAATGCAGCGATTTCAGCATTATTTATTGAAATTTGTCATAACAAATTGTCCAGGTCCTGGACAACGTTAACATTAATATTCAGCCATTTTTACAATACAACTTTTTACAAACTAACCTTTGCCTTTGCCATTAGCTGACATGTATCCCACCATGCTTCAAAGGATTTGAAGGCTTTAGTCTCCACCATCTTACGATTCAAGTCTTTCTTCAAGATAAGCTTCATCTCCTGAATAACAGTCTTGAGCACCTCATTAACAAGTTCTTTCTCCGGATCACGATGAGGTTTGTCGAAGGAGGGTAGCAGAGTGTCTGGGATAGGAGGCATGAACGGTGCAGCCATCCAATTAGGTACGCTACCGCCGGGAAACCCACGAGGCATATTAAACGGCAACATGTCTGGAGAGTTGAAGAGGTTCAGCTGCCCGGGGAAGTTGGCGAGCTGTTCCGGCTTGACGTCTGGCAACCCATCAGGGCCGATGGACGGTGGGGGCATGCCCATGCTGGCCATCATCTGCATCAGCTGGGCAGGTGTCGGCATATCGTCAGGACTACTTGATGAGGATGGAAGCCGCATGCTGTCTATAAACGCCTCCATGGCTGCTTGAGGAGGCATCCCAGGAAGCGATGGGGGAGGACCCCGAGGAAACATAGGGTTAGGTCGGTACCCAGACGTTTGTGCTTGTCCCTGCGGGTTCATCTGTGCATTTCCTGCGCTTGTCGGAGGCATCATCTGCGCAGCCCATGCATTCACAACATTTGTGCTACGCTGGTTTAGGTTACTGTTCCAGGAGGCCTGAGACGTGGCATATGGCATGGAGCTCATTCTTGGAGCCTGAGGTTTCTTCTCAGGTATTGGTACATTCACAACAATCTTAGTGTCCTCTCCACTACTCAGTGGAGACAAACTCATCTTATCATCATCATCGTCTGCAGCTGTGTCCATTGGTGTATACTGCATTGATCCCTACAGTGTGGAAAATCAAGAAAAACTATGTTATGTAAATGAAGCATTAACTTAGAAACACGGAGTACAATATTCCACAGTAAGACTTTACACTGATCCATCTTTTACACAAGTATTGTCAAAATGAATTATCTTACAAAAAATCATTGTAGAAGAGCAAAAATTCATTAAACTGCACAAATTTTGTTTTGGTACACGTATGAAAAACTGTATATCATTATATAGTATTTCTATTCCAAGTTACAAGTACCTTTATAACATTCTAAAGATGGCATTGTGGAATCAATTACTTTGATACCTAGATGATCATTAATGGGTGAATGGTATACAAAATTGCCTAAAAATCTTGTAATTACTGAAATTTGTGGATCTTGTGAATGATAAACCATTTTAAATTTATCAGACCTAAATACTATGAAGTCCAAATGAAGTAGAACAAATGATGAATATTTTACCCTATGCATATGATAATCTTCAATGCCAGGTGTCGATGTCTGACTTCTGTCTCTCATTAGATCCGAGACGGGCGAGGTATCTCTACTTGCAATTTGCTGATCGTAGTTCCGAAGGTTAGCCAGCTGCTTGCTAATCAAGAGTTCAACACCCTGAGACATTTTTCCAGGGGGTGGTGTGGCTGATGCAGACTGTCCACCAGGGGGTGTTGGAGTGGAATGCTGCCGAGCAAAGGCATCATTGCCATTGGAATTCACTTTCAGGTGGTCCAGTCGTGGATGGTGGACAGGATCAGGTGCATGGGAATGGGGCAAGTGTCCTGGTGCCCATTTATGTTCCCTTTGATCAGTTCTAGGAAGTTGTTCCTGTCTGTACCTACCCCACTGTTCTTCCGGTTTCATGTAATTGGTATTAGTTTCTGGATCCGATGTCCTCACAGACTCTTCACTTTGTGAGAATGTTGGTTCTTCTGTACCAGGGGGTGGTAACGTAGTAGTACTGCTGTTCTTATCTGCATTGCCAGAGTCTTCAAGCTGGATTCCAGGAAAACCAGCCATCGGACCTTGGGAACTCTTCAACAGTTTTTCAATCCTGGTGTCTAAGCTTAGAGCAAAGTCAGTCTCTTCTCCGTCGGATTGGGATGCCTTGTCAGCTTCAACGGTAGCGAGAGGTTCTTCCTGGACACCAGGTGGGAATGGTTGGGACGGTAAGACCAATGGCATGGTGCCTGGGGGAGGTTCCTCACCAGGTGGACACTGCCATTCTTCAAAGGGCGAGACATCTTCAGGAGATGCAGAAGGTGGCTCTTCACCAGGAGGATGGCACTGATCAAACTTGTTTGTTTCTCTAACCGGTGCTGGAGGTATTGGCTTACCTGTGGGGCATTCCCATTTCTCAAACTCATAAGATTCCTCTTTCGGCTTTATCTCTTGGTCCTTCATTGTGGGACAGCGCCACTTAGCAAAATAATCAACACTCTCTTCTTTCTCAAAGTCTCTTGGCTTCTTTCTATCTCTGTTATCATCTCTATAAGTCCTAGAATCAGAATACTTTTTATCATATCCCCTATTTTTAAAACCTCCTTTGTAGCTTCGACCACTTTCGTGTTCATCTTCCTCATCCTCTTTCCTATAAGACTTTTTATGATATGAGTCATTGTAACGATGTCTGTCACTTGAGTCTCTTGACCGATAATGGCCACGTCGATGGTCTTTCTGGCGATAACTTCCACCATCCTCATCATCCTCCTCACTGTAATCTTGACTTCGATACCGTTGCCTTTCATTGCGTTTGTTTGATCGATAGTCCTGTCTATCCCTGCGATCCCACTTTTTTGATCGATCATCACGATAGTCGTGTCTGTCATCGTCATACCGTTTTGAACCTCGATCGTCATCATAGCGCTTTGAACTGCGATCATCATCGTATCGCTTTGAACCAGACTGAATGGAGTGTCTCTGGCCCCTTCCTGAATGGGACTGATAGGAACGACTTTGGAAAGATTCTTGGCTATCCTCTGAATGGGTGTGGTGCGAATCAGTGCGTGCCATGTAGTTTTGTTTCTTACTGGACTGAGCATGATCCAGCTTTTGATACTGTTTTGAATTATCAGCAGCACTGCTCGAAGGATACTCTTGCCTTTCTGTCTGACTCTGAATTGGGAGTTCATGAGCAGGGTATCCTTGAACATTTAAAGGTTGAGTTTGGTAAGGCTGGGATGCTTGGAAATTGCTTGCTTGAGGATCCTGCGGTACAGCAGGATGTTGCTGGTGTCCATAGAGTAAATGTGGATCAGGCACAGGTGGAACGGAGGGTGTCTGTGGAATTGTAAAACCCTCTTGCACTTGCACTGGAGTTTGTTGAGCATACATCTCCACTGTAGGGGTATGTGGTACTTGTTCAACATGTTGCTGGGCATAACCAGCCTGCTGCGCGGCTTGCTGCGCAGCGTAGACATTCTGCAAGTGCTCATATCCTTGCAACGTTACAGAGTTCATGCTGTGCATAAGCAAGTCTTGTTGGGAAGGTTGTTCAGGCATCTGAAATTGAGGATCGCTCGGGTCTGGCATTCCCTGGAACTGTTGCACAGGTTGTTCTGTGAATGCAGGAAAATTGCCTTGGCTCTCTGGAGGCATGAATCCTGGAGTTGAAGATGAAATGGACGATGCTGGTGTGTCTGTTACTACAGAGGCTGATCTCTCCAGTGACGATCGCCTAGGATCACTGTGTCCACGAGGGGTGTCGGGAGCTGACATGGGAGTGCCGTTACGAGGATCGACACGTGGAGTAGAACCAACACTACTTGGTGTGCTTGGCTTGTTGGCGACCAAACAGTCAAAGATTCGTTGGCATTCCTTGCCTGCAGTAATTAAGCAATATGATAAATATCATGAGAATAGCACTTCCGCTTATATTAATTCCTACTGTAACGATGCATGTTCACCGATTTTCATTTTAGTATGCAGATTTATACAAAAACACTTCTACTCTGACTAAAATCTGAAGAGTACCTGCATAAAGTTACAATAGTTTAGTCCTATTAAAATAGTGTGATCAATGAGTTTTGTATTCTTATGTATCTTTCTATGCCATAAGAAATCATTAGCTCGCTGGATTGTCTTGGTTATATTTATTGGTGTGTTTTGGGATTCAAAGAGAAGGTTAGGTTCTGGTAAAGGTAAAAAATAATTTGTGAGCTTTCTCATCCTGTTAGTCCAAGAATGGGATAAAATGTCATAGTAGCAATCTAACATTGAAAGGATTGATCTTGGAATGACCTCATATTCAAAATATGATTAGAAAGAGTGTAAGTTTTGATCAAATTTGTCAAATGTGTGTGTGTGTGTGTGTGTGTGTGTGTGTGTGTGTGTGTAGTCCTATACATGCCTATCTGTGTGGAGTGCCTTTCTCTGTTCTTTAACATTCAGCAAGATTGATTCAACTTGATATCACTATTATGATTCAAAATACCTAACAGTTATTCTTGTTTACTACATAATCATCTCTTCCCAATAGACCGATTCTGTAATGTATACAAATTTATGCACACAAATTTATGCACATTCTCTGAGCACCTAGTGACGAGCTATTCCATGAACCTGCTTTTTATAAATGAGCCTCAATGCTTGGAATCCAGTTTGCATATATTATTTGTAGCTATGTCCGGCAAGCTTTTAGGTTGTCAAGAACAACCTTTGTTTGAAAGGTATGCATAAAATTTGCATACATTACCGAAGAGGTCTATTACATTTCATGGTATCTTTCACAATGCAATAGAGTACCGAAGTGTGACGTCATACCGGCCAAGTTGTTGGTTGCTGGTTCCAAATAATTTTGTGCTAAACAATGTTGTGGTGATTACACCAATGCCAAACACTGAAATTGCCCTGCTCCAGCCCTTTGCTTGAAATGACTTCGCGGTGAACCTCATACATGGGCTCTGTTGTTTGGAACCAGTATCCTGGCAATGAGCGAATATGACGTCAGCACTTCGGTACTCTATAACATGGCCTGTACTCTTTTGAAACTTTTGATTAGCCTTTGAAAAAAGCTAATTTGATCTCTGTAACTTACCACCAGCATCAATCTGCACGATGATGATCTTCCCCATGACGGACATACGGTTCAACTCCAATGCTGCCTGCCTGGCTGCCCTTGTGCTGCTGTAGGTCACGGAAGCGAGACCCAGATGTTTGGAGGTCTTCGGATGCCTGTGGATGGTGATGTCTTCTACCTTGCCATATTTCTCTGCCATTGAGCGCAGGAATGGCTCTCGGACATTGTCGTTGAGATTGGTGAACATGATTTGCTTTGGAGGTAGCTCACCAACGTAGTATTTATCAAACTGTACATTAAACAAAAGAGAATATACAGAGCAATACTCCTCTGAGCTGGAAATATCAAATAAACTCAGTAAAGAGACAGAGAAAGAGAGAGTGCAAGAAAGCAATATACATATTTTAAATTAACAGAGAATATTGCTTGATTTCTGTAAATTACACCTTGATCACAGTAAAAAAATTAGACTTGTTAACTCTGGAAACTGTATTAAGCCTAAAATAACAAAAGAATTCTGTGGTCGACAGTTAACACCCAAAGAGATGTTCTTAGACTTACAGGAATTTGTATCATCACACATTACTTTACCAGGTTTTGATGTCAATAGTAATCAGTATGGTAAGCCTATTTACTATTCTATCTCTACTTGTTTGAATATCCACTGAAAATATCAAGAATTCATTTTTCTAGAATACCTTCATTTTGGGTATGGGCAAATCTGCAACCTCTGTGTCTCTCCATAATCTTGTTAATCTGGAGCGAGGATCCTTCACAAACTTCACGGAAAGCTGTTGACCCTGTAAGAAAAATAGTGAGTGTGATTTCAAAATATATGTATACAATTATTAGAAAATAAACAACGTAAAACTACATTAAAAAGAAAATAAAAATACCCCCCCCCCCAAAAAAAAAGGAGAAAGTGTCAATCACTAATTTGTTTATTTATTAAATCATGCAAATTCAAGTAATGTTTCTTTTTAATTGATTATCATCAGGGAGATGCATTTATTGTTAGTCCAAACAAACATAATTATCTTCTTGAAAAGTACTTACACTGTATTTTTTTGCTCACAATCACATTCATTATGAAATATATAAAGACTAAACTATATCCTACAAAAATATGAATGAATGATAAAGAAGCTACATTATAGATCTAGTCTATATACCATTTGTCCTGGCACGATGCCATCATATCTGATTAGTTTTTGGCAATTCTTCTTGATGTTTGGATCCACTAGTAGCTTATAACTGGTGCACTTCTTCCCCGGCTGACTGGGGGTGGACGGCGTCATTCCATTCACATCCATTGTTAACTGTACACGGAAAATAGAAAAGTTGCTTGTGAAATTTTTAGACAACTATGAAAGGTAAAAGATACATCGATCCAGACTGGATCTCTAGACCATGTGGTCTAGAGATCTAGAGATTCACTTATTTTGTAATTTGTGGTCTATTTCAATACAAAAACAAAGTGATATTTTCAGATATGCTCCTCTTACAGTCAATGTCATGAATGTTGCCATTTTTTCTTCAGTTTCAATTTTTTATTATCATTTTCTTTCAAATTTAGATAGATATGGCTTTTCAGCTAATATTCAACAACCAACAACTAATTTTAACTCTAAAGCATCACCTCAGGGTCTGAATTTCTATTGACCCTCCAGGTTTGCCAAAAATATTAAATTTTAAATCTACATCATCTATTTCAGTATGTGGGACTGTAGCAAGAGAAATCACTCAATTCAAATTTCTGGGATTGCGTGGCAGTATGTGGTCAATAGAAACCAAGAGTAGTGTAAACTTCGGCAATCTCTTCAAAGTGTACCACACAAAATTATAAAAACAATATTAAACTACTATTTTAACAAGAAATTTAAAACACAACTTGTGAAAAAATATTCTTTCAGTTTCACTCACTGACTTCTTAATTACATTGAATTTAATGCATGAAATTAAGACACAAACAATGAATATTGGGAACAGTCGTTTCGATTTATTATCAAGAACTCATATTATCATTTTTATAACTGTCTAGGTAACCGAATCCCACGAAAAATCATTGCCACTTCAACTCACTTTTTTACCACTACACACGCGTTCTCTTGAAACAACTCAATTCAGTGCGGCTGCTTCAATCCCGGGACCCCAGGCCAGCTTCTGCAACGAAAGTTGCGACTTTCGACAGAGCTTTGCGACAAAGGACATCTGCCTTGTAACTACAATGCACAAGATGAAGAGTTCCTGCAGCTTAGGGGCTGCGAATGTAGAGAAACAAACTGATGTAAAGGTCCCATTTTGCTGTCATCTTCTCCGCTTGCTTGTGAACCAAAACATCTTATCGCGTATCAAAATCGTGTACAAAATGAATGGTGAACATTAACAATCTTCTCCTATACCCATGATGCAGTGCGCGTAGTTGTCAATTTAGCTTTTAACAAGGAAATTCGATATTTTCTACTAGTAAGTTTACAGTTCATAACATTATATCAATAGTAGATTTCATTGAATTAAATGTCTGAATAAGAAATTATATGTATTAAGTCTTTTTTATACTTAAGGTCTTGATTTTAATGAAAAAAGACTGATGATTAAATATTGATTGAACATCGTTTTAATTGACTCGTCTTTTATGAGACTATAAGAAAAAGGGTAATCACACTCTAGCTCCACAACTCTCAACTCAAGTTCATTCATCTTTTTTATCTGGTATTTTGTGATTTATTGAATTCGTCGCTTTGGTCTGTTAATGGTAACTGCAAAGATAACTATTTTATGTTATTTTGTATATGATTTAGGATAGCTGGTAGATCCCAAGCGGACTACACAACATTTAAACACTTTGATCCTGATTTTTCTGAGCCTTTTTTTCTGAGACAAGAAGCACCAAAAATAAATGAATGATGCTCCACATGCACCACTCAACAGGTGCACCCTGGCCTGTTTCCCCTTTCAAGTTCAGAGACGGGCTGCATCGCGCCTCATGGTAGTGTTAGCATTGTAATAACACATCTTTCCTTAAGTAATATATCATGGTTAGAAAAAATGTAACAAATTTAATTTTATTGAAATTTTCAGCAAAATCTTTTTTTTCTTCTATCAAACATGTTGTAGGGTGCCTAGGCCAGGCTACACCATGTCCATGTACATAGTGTATAGCCTAATACTGGGCATAACAAGTTCCAGTTATGCTGTTTATATGACCTGGGCAGCAATTTTCATATTTCTTTTTGTTGGCAGGGATGCAGAGAGAATAAGACATCATGTCACTGGACAGAAAAGCAATATGCTTTGTGGAGGAACTTGCAGAAACATTCCTCCAAATCAAAGTCAAACATGGTAAGCTGTATACACAAGCTCAACACCATCCTAGCTTCACTGAGTGCAGTATACATGTACACTGATATATATCTGATAAAGATATGTCTCGGGTCCTCCAGCATGAAATGTGGAGGGGACCATAACTAAAAAATCAAATGCATCTTGACTTTTACCAACTGAATCGATCTACGTGTACCTTTGCTTTAATTAATCAGAATCACGTCATAGGCCTATATTTTAAGACTTCTAATCATATTCCCTGAAGTGTGTTGATAAAAAAAAATTCATGCAAGAGGCCTCTAATCGAATTGGTTGATGATTTTTCCAGCATATGATATATTTAGGTGACCCATGATCTTGTATATTATGTTTAAAGAGAAGGTTGAGTTCTGGGAAAGGTGAAATATAATTTGAGGTTTCTCATTCCTGATAAAAATTTTGTCACTTGTCAGTTTGGAAGAACATATCGTAGAAGAAATGTATCCTGAAAAGGATTGCTCTTCAAATGCCTTCATAATCAAAATATGACGAGAAATAGCTGAAGTGTTTGGGCCGAACATTCATGCCACATGTGTGTGTAGTCCCATATACCCATTTCTGTGTGCAGTAGCGCATGTGCTTTAAAGCAAGATTTGGTTCATTTCTTAATCATTTTGATGATGTGAAAACCTCACAGTATACACCAATTCTTACATGTATGTAGACATGATCACCCTTTCCAAATTGCTTTAAAGGGATAGTTCACCCTGACAATATATAAGTTGGTTTTAATAAATGCAGAGAAACAAAAGAAATATTATTAAGCGCATAGAGACGCAATGGCAGTGATATGCGCTATATAAGCATCGCGTTATTATTATTATTATTAAAGAAACATATCAGTGAAGGTTTGGCGAAAATCCGTTTAAGAATTATGGAGTTATGGATTTTTAAAGTTTTGATTTTGTGACGTCACATGCGAGCAGCTCCCCCATGTGTCATGTGATATAAATTCCAGAAAATGACATTTTCTCAGAAAAATGGAAATGGTGTTACTTGTGCATTAATTCTTAAGCATCATTTCATACCCGCTCCTCTAAGAAAAATATCTTCAGTCATCATGAACCATTGAAAAATGGGAATTTATAGAATTTATATTACATGACGTATGGGGTAGCTGCTCGCATATGACGTCACAAATTTAAACCTTAAAACACCCATAACTCTCTTATTCCTTCATGGATTTTTGTCAAACCTTCACCAATATTTTTCTCTTATTTTTCTGCTTTTATTAAAACCAACTTATTGTCAGGGTGAACTATCCCTTTAAGACAGTTATTCCTTTACAATCACAAGACCACAACTCAACTTTATCTTTAAAAGACGCTCAAATTATTGGATATGTAGAACTACAAATATTTTAGTGTTTCTTTCAAATATTACACTAGATCTACATGTAACTGAATGATAAAAATCTAGAAGCTGGGGATCATTTTGTAAATGTGGGAGGAGACCGATCGAGGTTTGCGACAAAGGACATTCCTTTTGTATACTAGAATGTTCAAGATGGGTTCAGATACAGTGAAACCTGTATATAAAGACCACTCTAGGAGACAAAAGCGGTCTTTATGAGCAGGTGGTCTTTATATACAGGTTCCTTTAATACATGTTTCAATGAGAAACACATACTTTTCAAGGGAAACAATAATTGTGGTCTGTCTCTCTATACAGGTGGTCGTTAAAGCAGATTTGGCTGTAGTATAAAACCTATTGGTCTATTTAGGTAGAAGATGATATGAATTTTATTTTACCTGCAATTTTCTGTAAATTACAGAATTTTTTCTTTTCACTGAACAGGAGTGGTGATTTCTGCAAAGGATCAAAAACGTCATTTTAAGAGGAGCATATCTTCACTGGCTCAAGGAAAACTGCAGAGAGAGTTGTGTAAATACAGTCCTTTGTACTGTAAGAGATTCCAAAAGTAAGGAGATTGACGAAAAATAGATAAAATAGTTTTCAATCAAGTAGAGAACCTAAGTATATGGAGGATATTGAAGCCAACATACTCTGCCCAAAGTATTTTCATTTCATAAAGATGTTTCGGTGAATATTTCTAATATATAGCCAAGTCCAAACCAGTATGGTATTTAACATATGTTGTCAAGATACTTGAATCAAGTATAGGCCTACTGGCTCTGCATAGAAAATTAAATCTTGTTCTCATTGCTTTTTTTTCAGGGGGGGGGGGTTAGAAGACCAGTCCATTCTAATTTATGTTGCATATTTTTCTATTGAGGATGCATTTACTTTTTTGGTCAAGCTCCGGTATTGTGAATTATATTTGTTGCTTCTTTGATATTAATATTCAAAAGTTTTCATTGGACCTGTAATTCTGTACATCTTGGTTGCATAATGATGATGTTCATGTGAGATGAATCATAATTGAGTCTCAGGTTTGGTCTAGGGTTAGGGCTTAGTTTTAGATTAGTTCTATTGTTTTGTTCTTGTGGAAGTTAGGAACTACATATAGTCTAGGCTAGTGTTAGAAATTGGTCGTGGAGCAATTGTCACTGAAGCATGTTCAAATATTTTTACAATAAATAATTTTACGTGATTGTTTTGTTGTTCCAGATGCGTGAGGAATCTAAAGCAAAAGTGGGACGCACCTCAAGGAACCAATACTAGCCCTGTGAATCTTGGGTCATCTGCAGAGATCTCTCAAGAAGATACTCCTACGGGTCCAGCTGGCCAACGGTCCTCAGAGATTGAAGGTGAAAAACAAGGTAACATTAAATGGATTTCACACACATTTTCCACTATCTGTGAGATGGGATATACATCGCTGTAGGGGTCTAAAATGACTTTATAATCTATACCTCAGCTTCATTTTGTCTTCTGGTCCAGACCTGCTTGTAATATTTGACATCATTAATGATGAGACATTAGTCGCTTCCGTATTCGGTGTGTTGATCGGTTTATTCGTTACCAAAAACCCTCGAGTATGGAATGCTATCTGTGATAAACATTCTACAGATACTACATCTCTCTCCATCTTGCATAAATTCTCTTTTCTGTAATTTCTTCATTAAACCTGATACTTGGCATCCATGAATAGAATATAAAGAACTTCAATGTCACTCATACATTTACTGAGGTTCAAAAAGATAATCTTTGCATAGACCAAAATATTTTGCACTTTGATTAATTGCTGTTTTCTTTTTTTTTTTTTTTCTATGTCATACACCTTTTGTTCAACAAAATAAAATACAGTTCAACTTTGTTTAAACACAGTAACAAAACAAATAATGTATGGTGCTATCCTATTAAAACACCTTGATAAACAAAACCATTACCATCTTCTCACACAGTAACCTGGTTCAACATTGTATAAAAAAACCTACATCTGGAAACGTATCAAAGTATCCTTTATACAGTCATATCTTAACATAATTGTCACTCTTCTTCTTTTCCTTTCCGCTCTTATCCAATAACCGCTTACAAAGACATCAGCTAACTCAACACAATTGGATCAATACAAAACATAAACCTGGAGTAGTGATTAATCAATAAAAAAAATGTTTGTCAAGTGTAGATTTTAACTGCTATGTAAGCAATGCATATTGTATAAATAGCGCATTCTCAATAAACAATTTACAAATAAAACACTTTCATACATCAATTTCGTATGGAGAATGAAAATGTCTACTTTGACACACCAACTTGAGAATCATAACAAATTTCAAACCTTGATATTACTACAAAATTATTAAACAGAGCCCAACTAAAGGTTTTCCTGATCTCTAATGAACATATCTTTCACAATTTAGAACATCTCATTATATGCCTTATCAATATTAAACAAAAATGTACTGCAAAGATCTTTTCTCCTGATCAAATTGTTTAATAAACACCTTGTGATAATAAATTATCAAACCATATCGTTAAATGGTCTAGGATGTAAACTAAATGTTATTAAATACAGTTTGGACTATAACACATTTTGAAATGTAATCAAAGATCATATTGACAGACATTGACCAATTTTGCTGAATATCAATGTTTATAACTAGTCTTTGAACTCTACTTGAAACACAATTTTCTGCCTGTTTCTGTATAGATCTCTTTGTAATTTTCCAGACAGCTCATTGTACAATTATTGAATATGACATAAACATCAATTTGCATTTAACGAGATTTTACATCTTGAACAGAGCTATTAATGACAACTTCTTTGTCATAAGAATAAAACTGTGATTTTTCTTTGCTGAAATGTCTATCAACACAACGCAACAGTGGATAATCAATAAAGTTTCGGTCAAATACGTCTTCCTGGTACATGAATGTTATTTGTCCGAGTTTCATTGTGTGTCCTTGTCACGAGAGTTGTAGTCATTGCTATGTCTGATAATCACGTAAATACACAGGACGTTGTCTATTACGCTGGGGATATCGTGGGGAACCAGCCTGTCGAGCCGGTTCAGCGATCGGGGTGTTGGCATGTTCAATATCGTCATCGTCGTGATCACGTGAACTAGGGGTTGGTCCAACAAACTTCTTTAGACGCGAAATATTGCGAGTGATGCGATGGGAATCATGTTCGACTGTGACAAGCGAATCACGAACACTAATGACTGTGAAAGGGACAGGGAGATATGGCGAAAGCTGCTTAGGGACGATACCATCGCGACGGACAAGGACTTTGTCACCAATTTTGAGGACTTTCGCTCGCGTGGGACGATGATCATCAGCATACTGTTTCATTTGCGATTTCTTCTGTTGGTCACGTTCGCGTACTGTGGAGTCATCTAGCGAAACGCTTTCACGCTCTGGGAGTCGCGTGCGAATTGCTCGGCCAAACAACAATGTAGCAGGTGGTGACCCAGTTGTCGAGTGTGGTGTTGCACGATAATTCCGAAGGAACTTATAGAGCTCCTGCTTCCATGATTTGGCTTCAAGGTGTGCGGTACGATACACCTTCTTCAAGGATTTCATGAAGCGTTCGACTACTCCATTAGCCTGCGGCCAACGGGGTGTGATCTTTCGATGTTTGAACCCGAGATAATCTGCGAATTGTGCAAATTCCTTGCTGTTGAAGGGAGGTCCATTGTCTGTGCGAACAATGCTAGGGACTCCGAACGTGGAGAATATCTGGTCAAGTTCGGGGATAACTTGTTGGGCAGATGTTGATGAGACTATTTGAACATCCGGATAACGTGAATAGTCAACCATCACTACAAGGAGGTGTTGTCCATTGGGAAGGTCAGCAAAGTCAACACTGACTTCTGACCAAGGGCTAGGTGGCAATGGACTCATCTTGAGTGGTTGCGAACTGTGTTCAATTGTATTGGACTGACATGCTAGACAATCGCGAACCAAGGACTCGGTCATCCGATCAATTGAAGGGAACCATACCTTCTCCTTCAGTAATGCCTTTGTTTTGGTGATCCCCTGGTGGCCATCATGTGCTATGTTGAGAATTCTACTGCGAAGCATTTTGGGAATCACGAGCCTATGGTCACGAAGGATGATACCGCGATCCTGAGTGACAGTGAGTTGGTCGCGAATGTGATACAAACACTTAAGCTCAGCTTGCGAGTCCGGATCCGCACGGTCGAGGACCTCGGTCCAATTGTCGTCAACGATTGCAGTCATGCACGCTTGAAGAACCGCATCGTCCTTTGTAGCCGACACGATATCAGCATAGGAGACGGTTTTCGGTATGGAATGAAACATGACGTAGCTGACATGAGCTTCTGCAATGTTTTGTTCCTGCGACTGAGGATTTGCTTTGTCTGGGTGTCGCGACATATAATCAGCAGGGTTCAGCTTGCCTGGATGATACTTCACTTCTAAATCATACGCTTGGAGTTTCAAAACCCATCGCTCTATTCGGAGGGGCGGCTTCGCGTTTGCGTTGTTGAAAAGCGAAACTAGGGGCTTGTTATGACCGTGAAAGACGAACCGTATAGGTAGAGGTGAAAATGGGTAACGGCCCATGTGATCGCTAACGCTTCACGTTCTGTCTGTGAGTATCGTTGTTCAACTGATGATAGTGCTCTGCTCGCTAACGCGATGACAGATGTGACGCCGCGGTCATTACGTTGGGTCAAAACGGCACCTAGTCCGACCGGACTAGCATCTACAAGCAATTCAGTGCTGCTGGCGAAATCGAAATATGCCATCTTCGAACACGTTGCGAGACGTCGCTTGATTTCCTCAAATGCTTGTGATTGAAGATGAGACCATTCCCATGGAACATCAGCTTTCGTGAGTTCTCGTAAGGGCGCTGACACAGACGCGAGATCGGGGACAAACCTGGCACAATAATTCACCATGCCGAGGAAGCTGCGAAGTTCCGCCACGCTTGTAGGGGGCGCGACTGCCTGGATCTCACGAACTTTCTCAGGATCTGGGGCCACTCCAGAGGCTGAGAACACATGACCGAAGTACACAACCTGTGGGACACGAAACTTGCACTTCCCGCGATTCAGTGTCAAGTTGACTTCACGAAGACGATTGAGACACGCGTGCAAACGTTGATCATGCTCCTCGCAAGTTCTGCCGAAAACTAGGATATCATCACTGATATTGATGATGCCTGGAAGATCCTGGAGCGTTGACTGGATCGTGTGTTGAAATACTTCAGCTGCTGATGCAAGACCAAAGTTAAGACGCTTGTATTGATAGAGGCCTGCATGCGTCGAAAATACAGTGTATTTCCTTGATTCCCGTGCGAGGGGAATCTGATGGTAACCAGAATTCATATCTAGCTTGCTGAAACATGCGGCACCGTTGAGAGCTGTTATGATATCATCAATCGTTGGTGTGATATGACGCTCGCGTATGATTGCTTGATTGACTTTACGCATGTCCACACACAGACGGATTTCATTTGGATTATGAGGTTTGTGAACCGCAGTTATGGGTGAAACCCACGGAGTAGGCTGCTGCTCGACACGCTCGATGACATCTAGTTCAACTAGCCTTGCCAACTCTTTCTCAACTTGTTGACGCTGATGAAATGGGATACGCCTGTGTGGCATTGCAGAAGGCGTGGCTGTATCATCAATGTGTAGCTTGCACTCAAATGATGACAGCTTTCCCAAACCTTCAAAGCGGTCTGCATATTCGCTCAGGAAATCTGGAACGTGGTTTGTTGCAGAACTAACATTGTACGCGATGGACACTAACCCAAGAGCTACTGCAGTATCCAAATTATGGAGAGTATCACCGGGGTGCACGGTCACAAACACGACGCTGTGGATTGAAGAGTGTTTGTACGAAATGGTTGCTCCAAATGAACCAATAACATCTAACGGTGTAGAACTGCCATACGCGTAAATAGGAATGGTATTTGATTGAAGGGCTGGACGAGAACGAAGGCTGTTAAACGTTGGTAGTCCCATGATCGTGACAGAAGATCCGGTATCAATGATACTCTGAACGGGAGAACCATTGATCAGAATTTCAACTAAGGGTTTCCTTGTAGACGGCTCATGAACATGAAATGCATAATCAGCAGAGGTGGGAGTAGCAGTGGACTGTGTAGCATTGGACTGTCCACTACTGGTACTGGTAGCGTCAGCAGTTTTGCTTTGGGCGGTTGCGAGTTGTCGCACAGAACGTTGAGCTGGTTGCTGACTAGTGCGTTTGCTGAGACAGTACTTTGAGAAATGATTCAATTTGCCACAACTATGGCAGACGATTCCTTTCGCTGGGCAGCCTTTATCCCCTGTATGAGGAAATCTCCCACCACAGTTTCTGCAGACTGATCTCGAGCCAGAGGGTTTCTCCTTACCAGATCCTCGAGCCAGGTGAGTGTTATGCCTGCACTGACATGAGCAAGCCACTCGCGGTTGTGGTCTGACCAAGTTCACCTCAGAAGAATGCGGAGCGTTTGTCACATGCTCAATTTGTGTCGCGTGTTGATCAGCAGCCTCATACATGAGAGCTGTCCTAAGTAACCCAACCAGCTTCAGCTTGGAACCCTCTCTCAGAGCATATCGTCGCAACTTTGATGAGACACAGTGTTGTATTATTTGCGACTTTACCTCGCCATCTTTGTCCACAAAGTTACATGACACTGCTAATCGCTGAAGGCGAGTATGGAATTCTGCAACTGATTCTTCAGCGAGTTGTTTGGCCTGTCGAAATGAGAAACGTTCAAATTCAACGTCTTTAATCCCCTCAGGGCAAAAGTGATCGGTCAGAGCCTTCTTGGTCAAGTCATAAGTACTGCCTGGTGCTGGCGATATGGTATCAAAAATGTCTTGTACTTCCTCCCCGGAATAATGGAGGAGTAATGCACGTTTTTGACTGTCTTCAGTTATTTGGAATGCTAGAAAGGCATTCTCAAGCCTTCTGATGTATTTCGGCCATCTACTTGGCAGTGTGTGCGGCTCGCTTGATACTTGAAACGACGGAAATGCAGGTATAGTAAACGAAGTCATGATGAATACACTCCACACATGAAACTGTAACTAGATCATTGTATACACACAACAGCGGATGGATTACATGTGTGTTTGCTACACGCTACACACGACACGGCGATAAAGCAAGTTCAACGCATCGGAGACAATTGCTCGAAATTTACTCTTACCAGCATTGTTGTCCGATCGAGAGTATAGATTGCCGTTCAGAAATGTTTCTGGATCCGAAATTCAGAAGTTCCATTTGTCGGCAGGGTCGCCAATGTAATATTTGACATCATTAATGATGAGACATTAGTCGCTTTCGTATTCGGTGTGTTGATCGGTTTATTCGTTACCAAAAACCCTCGAGTATGGAATGCTATCTGTGATAAACATTCTACAGATACTACACTGCTTCCACAAGAAAGCATACTCTATTATCTCTTGTTTTCAATTTGTTCTGATGCTAAAGCTGACCACATTTTTAACATTTAGTTTAAAAATCCCATTTATTGTGGTTCCTCTTTCAAGCTCTCCTTTCTTTCAGCTTATCCAATAACAATAACATAACAATGTCTTAAAGGATGAAGAGTTTGTACAAATTGTAAATTTATTAGTAATGTCATCAGTGCTGATTTTTGTGCCACTAGTACATTTGACAATAACTCTTGCTATATTGCTGTACTGTGGTTGAATCTAATGATATATTCTTGAAATTAAAATTTATCACTGCTGTGCAACAAGGTTTAGAATCTTATATATTAGATAGATTTTTAGTGTCAAATTTGAGTTTTATATCTATGTTTTGATGCTAAGTTGGGTATTATTTTATTTATTTTGTTTGAACAACCTCTCAACACAATGTATGTACCTGTTCGTGTTTCAGGAAAAATTTTAGGCCATACTTAAAGCGGAATCAAGTTTTACATTCTTTGGCCCGATTTGCTTCCCATGGCATAGAATGGGGTTCACTTTTAATACAAATCCATTTTAACTGACAACTTGTTTTCCTGTACAGGAGAAGCGACAAGAGTTGCTCCATCTGTTTCATTGCGATCGAAGGAGAGACCTCACTGTTCTAAGGAAACAAAAGACGTGATGTGTGACAGGGATGATGGGGTTAGTCCCTTTGAGAAGCCATCTCTACCTAGTCATCCATCAGAACCTGGTCATTCAAGAATGAAGCCTGATCTGACAAAGCTGAAAGATAACCATGTGAGTTCCACTATATAATAAAGGTGGTCCGAAATTTGCTCTGGTGACCTTTGGTCCAGGCTTTCTTTCATCAAAGATGTAGGGTTAGGGTTTTGGTTGCTTCTATGATTGTCTGTGATGTCATTCTTAAGGGGTTTGTTTGCTTTTAGGCTCATACGTCCACCTGGGCCCTATTTCATAAAACATGTTATCAATAACAAGTCACAATATCTGTTATAAGCTACTGAAATCGTATCATTTGATTGGCTGAGAGCTCATTTGTGACTGGTGCAATTGTTATTGATAACAAGTTTTATTTTTATTTTTATAGATACACTGGTTTTTTTCTATGTAACAATAATTTTAATTGTTACTTTTTATGTACACAATGTATTACATTTTTAGAGGGGAGCTGTCTCGACAAACCTGCGGTTTTTTACAGTAACCCTTTTTCCATTTGAATGTTATTCTGTACTCTTATTATAATTGTTCATTTTAAACTATTTTGATGGAAATAAAGTCTCTTTGAATTGAATTGAATTGAATTGAATTGAAATGGGGACCTGATATGATTTCTCTATTATCTATACTACCAGACAGTTGTTTCCCTCAACCCACTTTTATTCCCAAACTAATCGCTTACTTTGCCATTTGATATATCTTGTAGATTGGACATTCCAAGAATGTGGATGATCTGAGTAGAGAGTTAACCATATTGTATCATCACTGTGATCATGCCTCCCTAACCAACAAGATGAACCATGCTGTGGAGTAAGAACCTCTCCTCCATTACCTGTTTTTTTATTATTCTTTCTCCTTTTCCCCTCGTTCCCTCCACTTCAGAATAGTTTTGTTTTCCATGCATGTCTATTTGGCATGTGGGTCAAACATTTTCATGACAGTTATTAATTTTTATTTTCCTAAGATATGGAATTTGCCAGTTAAACTGATTGTATTTAGATGCATTCTGTAGATGTCACATCCATCTTGCTTTTATTTTCTTTACCTTCTTTTCTGTTTCCTTCACAAATTTCTCCTTCATCTTCCAAGTAAATATCACATGACCTAAGTCAGGCTTCCTGAATCAAAGATAAATAGCCTAGACTACACAATAACTTCATAATACCTGTAGTAAAGTGGGCTGGGGAAGTAAGGACAGTTTTGAATGTATTATCATGGAAATGTGGAATATTTTTGTATTGCTCAAGTCTCAGGAAACCTGTTTGATCTCCCTATTTTATCTTGTCTTGCTTAATTCCATTTAGGCTATTTTCCATGGAGGTGGCTGATATTCATATGTCAAAGAACATCAACAGGTATTCAAAAATGCAAATGTTTTACTTTGTGAGTCTCTTAACATTTCAGCTACCATTTATTTTTGAAAGAACACATTATCTTTTTTCTGTCATATAACTAGTAAAGAGCTGTTCATGTGATATGCATGAATTACCACTGACAATTTCATGGTTCATTCTCTTATACTAACCAAGATGCGTTTATGTTCACAAAAAACTTACAATGTGAGTGCCAGTACTGCTTTTGAGAAATTATATGCCATATCTCAAGAAATGTCATGATGTATAATGTACATGAAACTGTTGCATTATGCCTTTCCCAGAAATCTATGGCATTTAACTTTTAACATTGGGTATGATTAAGTCTTTCTCTCTCTCTCTCTCTCTTCTTTTCTCTCTTTCTCTCTTACCTTGCAGTCTCATCTTATGCCATATTCTGTCTCTCATTTTCTCCTCTCTCCATCACTGTCTCCCCATTTGGTTTCTTCCATTCCCTTCCTCTCTATTGTTCTCTTTTTTGCAATCATCTGAGGTGTGTTTCTCTGTAACCCTTTCTTGTCACCATTTCACAGAGCATCAGATGTTCTGACCTGCTTGCACAGTGTGATGTTGTATTTCCACTTCAAATGTGACATTTTGCATACAGATAAAAACCAGGTAAAATCAAAATATCATCAGTGTCAAGACAAATGTTATAGTTAGTATTTCTTATCAAATTCATACTTTGAAATACAGATTCAAGCTACAAAAGTTAAATGGAAATTTGTTTTGAAATATATAAAGACGTATTCAGTTTCTCTGAGACATAGCCAGTCTGTGACTATTGGTGAATTTTAAATTTAATCTTAACTTTTAAACTTGGTATTTCTAATTCAAAATTGAAAAAATATACATTTATTTGTTCATATATCTACATATTTTGTCTTGCAGGTACCCATCTGTAAAGATTCTGCCTACAAACAGCATATGGCTACCATGTTATCTCTCTACTGTAGTCTAAATATACTCATAACAAGGTAATATACAGCGCATAAGTTCTCAATATACTGATATTATTTTGTTCATGAGTAGTCAAATATCTTATAGATAAAGATCCAGCCATAATGGTAGAAAGCCGTCTATCGAATATTGTACTGCCGTTTAATCTTTGACCTTGCTTTGTTTGACTTTGAGGATCAAATGGGATGAAGAAAACTGCCTCAAGAAACTGCTGCGGCAAGCTTAACCATTTTTATGTGTACAATTTTGGCAGGCAGGGTGAAAAAAAAGGAGCTGGATACAGAAATGTGAAGCGCACTATGCTTATATCAGGTGGTTTATCACGTCATGTGCGAACAAGGTTTTGAGTCACCTGGGTCCCGTTTCATAAAATTTGTTATCAATAACAAGTTACAATAATTGTTAAAAGGTACTGAAATCCATTAATCTGATTGACTGAGAGAGAATTTGTGTGCATTTGTTACTGATACTAAGTTCTGTGAAACGGGGCCCAGGATATGGGTTCTTATCCCACCGCTGCCACCATGAAATTTAACAGAGATTTAATACATTCAAGTTCATAAAACTTGGTATCAATAACAATTGCAACAAATCTGTGACAAATTTGCTTTCAGCCAATCAAATGCTTTGATTTCAGTAGCTTACAAAATTCATTGTGACTTGTTATGGATAGCAAGTTTTATGAAACGGGGGCCTGTTGGTGACCTGACATTTGGTGTGGTGTCATTTGATCTGGGTTTCTTCTGTCAAAGATAGAGGATTAGAGTTAGAGTAGCAAATGGTTTTAGGTTAGGTTAAGGGCTAGGGTTGGGGTTAAGGTTTTGGTCCAGGGTTGGAATTCAGTTGAAGTAGGAAACTGACCACAGAACAAATTTGGCAAAAGCAGGTTTCGTGGAATCCTTCTATTTGTTGATACCCCAGCTGAACGGGGACAGACAGCTAAACATTTTCTAAATATTCCAGCGAGAATGCTTCTAACCACAGTACACACTTATAAGGTGGGAAAAAGTGAAATTCCATAAGTTTTTACAAATGTATGTACGAATATGTGAAATTTTTCAAGCTAATATGACTGACGTATGATGAATTATTGATTTGCCAGGTCTGATTCAGAAAGAAGTCATTGCATGGCTCAGCATACACTATTCAAGGCTTGTCTTTTGCTCGATGATAAGGTGATATTGATGGATGTGATACTTCAGCTGTTAGTGAAACCAGAGCCAATCGATGCTCCCTTTCTTCATCTCTCACTGATGTAAGTAGGATCAGGGGGGCATTTTATGAAAGGACTTGTCAGATATTTTATCCGACAAATTTGCTCTCGGCCAATCAGATGCAAGGATTTCAGTAGCTTATAACAGTTGTCGGATAAAATATCCGACAACTTCCTTTCATGAAACGCTCCCCAGAACTCTTTTTTGCAGAGTTTTATAGTGTACTGTGATCCTAAACTCATTGAACTATGATTAGCTACATTCTACTGACTATGAAGTCTTAAACCTTTCATAAACCTTCACTCCCGTAGGTTTAATAATCATTACTATGGAAACTTAACTCTTCCGTATCATAAAGTAAACAAACAGAATGCCACTGCTTTTGGTATAAACTATTATAACTCTTAACAATAAGGTGTTAAGATTATTTTATACATAAAGTATGTTAGATATTAAAACTCTTAGTTTTTACAAAATATATTTACTATTAGTTAAAGACCAAGCTTTGATTCATAGTAGGAAACATACTTTTTTAATTAAAAAAAGTATGGTCGCTGATTGTCACAATGCACTCGTGAGCCTGGTGGCAGCTTTTGAGTGAAGGGTGATGTGATTCTCCACTCAAGTACATATACATAGATTTAGATCTCTATCAAAAAGCCACCTTTCCCCTGACATCCCCATTTTATACATGAATTGCCATCACAATTTGAATATTATTTTCGTTTTCTCTGCTTCAGGCATTTGCTGAAACACCCTCCATTCCCATTCACACCTTCTTCATACATCAAACATATCCTTGTGTGTCGGTTAGCCAGATATATCTTACCGCAGAACAATTATCCAGAACTAACAAAACAACTTCAAGTGAGTACTTACTTCGTAATCTGCCTGTTTATATGTCAGTGTTTTAGTTTTCAACAGTTCCTGATAACAGTATGTACATTTTAATATATGGTATTGTTTTGTATTAAGTTACTTAGTGTAATATTTGTGTATATTCTTGGAAATAACATGACATTCATAATTTTGTAATCTGTATTTGAAGTATACAATAAAAATTGATCCTGCCAAGTAAAGCTAAATTTGTGAAAACTTGCAGTTTAAAACATATGAGAATGAAAGACTTTTGAACTCCCTCTAGTAATTAATTGTTCATTAGGTTGTCTAAAAAATAGATTTATTCTCAGAGACATTGCATTGAGAGAATAAAAAAATACATTCACTAGAAAAATGATGAATTATCCATTGCAATATGTGACCCTCCACCACTAAGTCGGAAATTTGGGTTTTTTAATTTCAGCACAGTTTGAAAGCTTAGATTCTTAGCTTTAAAATGATATATAACTTGTGTTGTATAGGCTAAGCAAACCCTTATAAATTACAATGAGAATGTCCCAGTGTCAGACAGGCTAATGACCAAAACAATAGAGAAAACCGGCTCCAAAGAAGAGTGACCATTTAAGAGCGCCTAATCTGTGTCCTATTGTTTGTCGCACAAAAGGTTGAGTCAAAACTCCAAAGCCTACACTGTGAAGTACTCATTGGATTGGGTTGAAACTTTCCACACATTTAGAATAGATATATTTATTTCTTTCTGTAAATTTTAAATATCAGACAGTGCATAGTTTTTGAGCTATACCAGAAAAGCGATGTGAAGTACGATCCCAGCAAGCTGACTCACAAAGTTTGAATATCCAGGAAAAAATGGTCATTTTGAACGAGAGTAAAAACATATTTTAGCATGGTATTTTACCTGGAAATTTTGTCAGATGGTAGATTAATGAATTAACTTTCAGAAAATACAAAAGAAGAAACTTGAAATTTCCATCCCAAACAACCTTTTTCAGCTGTTTACTCTAAAACTCCCATTGCGACTTATTGGTCGTTTTGTGGTGGAGGGTCACATATGATGAAAAGTTAGAAAGTTATTCAAACTCAAATATGTCACTCTCTTTATGTGTCTTGTAACTGCACTGTGGAATGTAATGTACCGGTAATAATTTTTTTTTTCAAAGTTCCTCTGGCATTTCTTCAGCATCAAGTTATCTTTTTTCATGATGGGACATCTCCATTAGTGCTCTGTATACAATAGTATTTGCTTTAATGCTTTCAATTTGTAATACACTGTACATCATTTTTCAATTTTCCATCTGATGCAGTCAAGCCTCAGTCTCTTACCTCCAGATGGCTTGAATACCTGGTTAAATGACCACTGCCCACATCTGACATCCGAAATGTCACCCTACTTGCATGGTCATCAGATGACCAGTTATCTTCTGCAGATAGCCTCTTATGATCTCTGCCGTGAACTTCAACAGGTCAGTCAGTCTCTCTGTAATGATAGTTTAACCCTCTCATTACCAAATTAAAATTTTGTCAATGTGTAGTACTGCTTTGAATGAAAAAAAGAATTTACTAAGTACTATTTTTCATTGTTTATCATTGTATAGTGGGAAAGCTGTGCCGCAAATTGCAATGTACAAATAATTTCCTGGTACTACAAAAATTTCAATATGGCACGAAAAAGAGACATGATAACAAAGCTTTTCGACCTGCACTCATCAGGTTATCATGCAGGTATGTAACAAATTATTCAAAATCAACTAGATTATACTCGATGAACCCAGACGCAACCCGCACGCCGTAATTTCAGAATAATCGCAAAGCTTGGACGAACTCCTTTTGTCTACACTAAAGGGGTTAGTGCGATTGAATGTAGGCGGCTTCCAGAAAGCGTAAATGCGCTGTGCTTCTGGCCCCAGACATAATCGAGAATTGATCGTCGGCATAGCTTTGTGCGCAAGCTGGATTGTTCAGCAAATGGAGACCAATCGCTGAATCGCATTTGGCTGTCTTTGGTGTGTTAGCGTGCGTTTCCGATTTGCAGGCACTGACGGGCTGCGTGCGCTGATTGGTTGTACGGTTCCGAATAGTCGAGGCATCGCACCAGCACTGAAATTGGTAAATAACATTACTCAAGTGGGAGGTAGAAAACACAATGCGTGTCGAAACCGCGTAATAGCATTACTTATTCACTGGGCAATACACGAGATGGGACTCCTACTGTGCAACTTCATACAAGATTGGGCTCATTAGAAACTTAGTGTGCCGCGCCCGTAAGATTTGCTTCGAGTGCAAATTAGCTCCTGAAATCACGTACATTAAAACTATTCTCCTTGACAATGGTTACCCTAAGCATGTTGTATCTCGCACCATAACACGGACGCTGGAGGCGCGATCTAAATCTGACACCAGATTTGGACCTGCCAAGTGCCCTGTGTATCTCAAACTACCCTGGAGGGGTAAGGTATCAGACAAATACGCCAGTCAGATCAAACACGCAGTGTCACGTTGCTATCACACGGTTTCGACACGCATTGTGTTTCTACAAACAGGATGCTACCGTCAACTAGCAAGGATGTACTACCCACATCTCACTTGAGTAATGTTATTACCAATTTCAGTGCCGGTGAGATGCCAGGTACGTGGGCCGTACCTCTCAGCGGTTGGCTGATCACATTAAACAACACGTCCCCTCGACTATTCTGAACCGTACAACTAATCAGCGCACGCAGCCCGTCCGTGCCTGCAAATCGGAAACGCACGTTAACAGACCAAAGACAGCCAAATGCGATTCAGCGATCGGTCTCCATTTGCTGAACAATCCAGCTTGCTCACAAAGCCATGCCAACGATCAATTCTCAATTATGTCCCGGGCCAGAAGCGCAGCGCATTTACGCTTTCTGGAAGCTGCCTACATTCAATCGCACCATCCCCTTTTGTGTAGACAAAAGGAGTTCGTCCAAGCTTTACGATTGTTCTGAATTTACGGCGTCCGGGTTGCGTCGGAGTTCATCGAGTATAATATAGTTTATTTTGAGTACTTTGTTACATACCTGCGTGATAACCTGATGAGTGCAGGTCGAAAAGCTTCGTTATCATGTCTCTTTTTTCGTGCCACAATGAAATTGCAATGTTTTGTGCCACCTTTTTTTCTTCAAAGAATAGGATTATAACTGTCATATTTACAATGTACTAGTGTGTGACATGTAAAGCATTCCATGAATAGCCAAGAAAAGAGAAGGTGGGAAGGTTTGCTAATTTTTTTCTGTATTTCCATTTTTTATCTTTCATGTTGATTTGTATTTGAGTATACATGTTTTTGTTCCATAATTACATAATAATATTAATGGTATTATTACATAGGCTTATAAAACAACTTTCATTTCGTCTGTTGAGAGCCAGAAGGGCATATGAGTTAACGCCCTTCTGGTTTCAAACAGACGATTTTCACTTTTAAGTGTTAAACGACATATTTAAAATACAATCACATAGTTTCCTTGAGGATTATCCCTTGTAGCTTTCATATATAACCGTAACACAAAAAATAAACCTCTCCTGTTGTCTACTGCAGAGTTTGTACAGCCGACCAGCATCAGTAAGTTTGGGCGCAGGAGTGGAAGCATCTGATAAAGTGGATGACGTTGCAGTTGGTACCCATTTCTGTGGTGCAGTCAATACAGATGGGAACCCTCCAGTCATTGCTGAGGTACAATTTTATGCATGCGTAATATTAATGATTAGACTGATGCAATTCCAATTTATCCCAATTGTTGCATTATCAGTATGGCAGAATCTGGTATTTGGATGAAGGAAATTTACAAAAGCAAGATTAAACATAGAGATGAAAGAGGTCATAGGTGATGGACAGAAGACAATTTTGAAGATTTTCATTTCTATGTAGACTGGTCTTTTTACTGATTACTTTTTAAAAAAGGAAAACTTTCTGTCCCTCGCAGTTAAAACAGTACATGTACATGGATTATAAAAGTGTTTAAAGATTTGGGATAAATTCTTTCACCCATTATTTCGTTGTTGTACTTTGATTTTATTCCAAATGTAAGCATAGAATTATACGCTCATCCTTATGTAATATTTGGTATTCATACTAAATCAATTATCTTTGTATTGCAGCACTGTGACATAGATGTGGAGGAGTTGGAGAATCACTCAAAAGAGAACAATATCATTGGCATTCATCAAGATGATAGTACAGAAATAGGCACACCAGCTGAAAATAAAATCTGCAAGGATGTCAATGATAATGTTCATACCAAGACCTCAATATCATCTGATGAACGAGGTCAGAAAGATACCACTTCTGCTTCATTGGTTATCAGCAAGAAGGTGGAGAGGAAGTCAAAAGAGAATGCTAACGCTGTGAAGACACTACCCCTAGCAGTCAAGGTAGGAGTTGATGGGGAAGGAGTCTCGGCTACGATGCAAGAAAATGAGTCAAAGGAGAAAATGTTAAGAGGTGCAACTTCAGATGCCCCAGTTGTCCGTAAGAAGGCAGAGAGGAAGTCGAAAAAGAAAACAAAGGTAGTAGAGACACTGTCTCTAGCAGGCACAGTCGGAGAAGATGGGGAAGAAGTCTGGGTAATTGCACCAGAAAATGAGACAAATGAGAAAGAGTTAATTGGTACCACTTCAGATGCATCAGTTGTCAGTGAGAAGGCAGAGAGGAAGTCTGAAAAGAAATCCAGTGCTTTAAAGACACTATCCCAGGCAGGCAAGGTAGAAAGAGTTGAAGAAGAAGAGGTCTTTGTAATTCCACAAGAGAACGAGTCAAATGAAAAACAGTTGACATGTACAGACACGGCTAGCAGTACAGATGAGCTTTTGCTGAAACAGTGTAAACAAGATTTGATGCGAGTTGAGATCTCTCCAATGCCTATACATCTGAACTTGAATAAGAAAAAACTTGTGGCCGACTGTACTACATCCGTAACAACTACAAACGATGAACGTCTTGTGAGCAACGAAGCGGTAGAAGATTGTGTCATCCCAGACTCTTGTGATGAGGAGACAGGCAGCGTTGATATCATATGCGACTCCGAAACGGAATATTTCGATCATCTCCAGCAAAAGATGGCTCTGAGGAAGGCCAGACACCTTAGAAGTTTGCTTCCTTCTACTGATTCATCAAAAACAACTATCGGATCTGAAAGTTCTCGCATCATGACAAGAAGCAGGTACAAGAAATCACTGTCTGATGCTAGCAGTGTGCAGGCATCAAAAGAGAAAAGACAACAAGTATCTCCAGTCTTTAAGGACTGTATGCCTTTTGAAGGGATACGAGTGAGACTTGTCCACATCGATAGGTACAGAGGGTCCCCTGGCAGACCAAAGGAAGTAGAGACTGGAAGAGAAAATTCATCTCCTGCTCTTAAACATGTCAGCCAAATTAGAAGATCACCAATCGGATTTGATGCCATAGACAGGTGGGATAGCAAAAGTCATTCAAAAGGAGAGCAAGCAACTGATGAGGCGCCAGAGTCCAGGGTTTCAGTAAACTCTGCAGGAAGTAGTCTGAACACAAGCACTAAATCAGATTCAAACCTGAAGAGAATGGCAAGAGAATTGAGTCATAGAAAGAAATCAGAAATTCCAAGCTCACCAAAGAAATTGAATGTTCCAAACAAGATGATAAGTGAGCAGACACTCTTGGAAGAGCATTTGAAGGACAGTCAAACCTCTGTGATTTTGTTGGATTCTGCAGATAATGATTTGAGTGCAAGCACTAGAGTAGCATCAACGCATAGAAGATCACCTCGGAAATTCAGCCCGCAAAAAAAGTCGGGGAATGTTGTCATGGACGAACTATCGGTTGATAGACACAAGTCTCTAATCTCTCATGCAGCTGAAGGAATTCAGAGGAGTGGTACTAAGGAAGTTACAGGCCTCAGAAAGTCACCAAGAAAACTAGAATTCACAGAGAAAGAACTTGCGACAGAGCAATCATGTGATCCATATGAGTTCAATATCTCCTCAGATTCTGAAGTAGATTGTTCAAGGGCAAGCACTAGGGTGGCTTCAAGCCTGAGGAGATCATCTTGGAAGGGAAATCTTCAAGACAAGTCGCAGTCTCCAACAGGACAACCATTTCCACAAAGTAGTTCTTTCTATAGAGAAAGATTAAGACAGCCAGTGACTAGTGTAGCTACAGGATATCATTCTCTTGAAAAGAATCTTGATAAAACAGTACCATCTCGACAGCAAAAGTTAGTTCCTACTAGAAATGAAAAAGGACAATTTGTGTCAACCAAGAAAGATTCTTTCTATGTTGGTCACAAGGCAAAGACAGCATTTTCTGCGAAGTGTCCACTCTCACCCAAGTCTTCCCTTTCACAGTTCCGGTCTCTCAGAAAGAGATCATTCTCTGATGGTTCCAATGACCAATCTTCATCGTCAGCGAAAGCAATCGCCTCCAGGAGGGGTTCCTCTGAACAGCATGCAATATTACAAAGCAGAGTTTCCTTGAAGAAGATTGGCATTGTTCCTCCCTACACCCAGGTGTGTGACTCCAGACTGTCACAGGGTGAGTCATCATCAGGAGTCAAGACATCTTTGGGTGCTAGGAGCAGCAGGACAGCAGACAGGAAGGACAGTCCCAGAAGTTCTAGAGTAGAGACATCATTAGGTTGTAGGATTTCTCCAAGCAGAACAGGAAATGGCAAGGACAGTCCTAGAAGCTCAAAAATCAATTCTTGGCAAGGACTTCAACTTAGGTCCTCTCCGAGAAAACGCCTCTTTAAAAAAGCTCTGGAGTTTACATAAAAAAATGGTAACTAGGCATGTCGGATGCATATGATGGTAAACAGTAGAAAACATCTGTTGTTGAGCATTTATTGTATCCCCCGGCAGAATGCCGGAGGATACTTTGGATTCCGCAGTGTTCCGCCGCCACCGCCGCGTCACATTCTTGTGTGCGCTCTAGCGGTCACATTTCTCAACTGATTTCTTTCAAACTTTGTACGGAGGTGTATCTAGGTAAAATCTAGACACCTATAATTTCTGGTGATGCTGCCCCCAGTGTTGCATCTTTTATAGGGTAAAAGGCCATATTTTGGGGGATAGTTTGTGTGCGCTCTAGCAGTCACATTTCTCAACAGATTTTGTTCAAATTTTGCATGAAGGTATCTCTTGGTATAATCTAGAAACCTATAGATTTTGGTGATGTTGCCTCCAGTGTTCCATCTTTTATAGGGTCAAAGGTCATACTTTGGAGGATGGCGTGAGTGCACTATGCAGGCCACATTTCATAATGGATTTCTTTCAAATTTCCATGGAGATGTAACTTGGTATAATCTACACATCTTACTTTTTTGGTGATGCTGCCTCATTGTTCCGCCCTTTTTAGGGTCAAAGGTCATTTATCCATTTCGTGCACTCTTCTGCATTTCTTGACAGATTCCGTTCAAATTTTGTATGGAAGTGTATCTTGGTAAAATCTACACACCTATCGTTTTTGGTGCTGCTGCCACCAGTGTCCCGTCTTTTATAGTGTCAAAGGTCATACTTGGGAGGATGGCGTGAGTGCACTATGCAGGCCACATTTCATAATGGATTTCTTTCAAATTTTGTATGGAGATGTAACTTGGTATAATCTACACATGTTTACTTTTTGGTGATGCTGCCCTCATTGTTGCGTAATTTATAGGGTCAAAATTTCTTGACGGATTTCTTTCAAATTTTATATGGAGGTGTGTCTTAGTGAAATCTACACATCTTTAGTGTTTGCTGATGCTGCCCCCAGTGTTCTGCTTTTTATAGTGTCAAATGTCATATTTTGGTTCCATGCATTCTGAAGGACACATTTGTTGACTGATTTCTTTCAGACTTTGTATAGAGGTCCATCATAGATTACTCTAGACCTCTACAGTTTTTGGTGATGCTGCCCCCAGTGTTTCGTCTTTCATAGGGTCAAAGGTCATATTTTAGTGGTTATCTTTTGTGCGCTCTGAGGTCACATTTCTTGACAGATTTCTTTCGATTTTTCTATAGAGATGCATTATACTCTAATCTACACACATTGTTTTTGTGATGCTGCTCCTAGTGTTGACAATAGTCCGGGCCACTGGCGGCAATCTCTATGCCATCCTTTTGTTTGAGGGAGGGGGGGGGGAGGGGGGGAGGTTCTTTGTCCCTCCTTCGAATCGCTGCCAGTGCCGGGGGATACATTTCACATTGCGCGGCAATGGACTTTTCTAGTTTCATATCATTATCACATTTAACCCTTCTTTTCTAGCAGTGTAAGTATTAAACAACAGAACTGTTTGTATTTTTATTGGCAAGAAAAAAAAGGGAACATTATTATGTAGCTTCTTTTATTAAGCTCAGCAAGGAGATACATGTAATTATATCTGCCATTAAAAGTGAAGGGTTAATTTGATCCAAACATCAGACTTAATACACCAATCACAAACTAAAATTGTATTTCCTTATTCAATAGAGAATTTGGAGAATGATTCTCAGTTTTGGAAAAAAATCATTAAGTGACTTATTCATTTCAGCATACGAAGAGCCCAAAATATTAGGATGTCGGGATTTGCAAAGCATATGTGATTCGTAGTGTTTGTGCTTCTCTGAGTGTAGGCCAAGGGTCATGTCTCTTGCCTGATCCAACATGGTTGCATCGTCTAACAGACCAAACAAAAAAAATGGCAGTACATCCAAGAATTGGTCGGTTGGAGTTGATTTGGTGGTGTGAGTTAGATATGATCCTTATCTGTGAAACCTCGACCATTGTTTCTGTTTAGTTTCTGTTTGTGAGTTTGTATTACTTGTGGAATGATTTCTTCTATGTAAAAATTATTTATCTGCAATACTTTCTTGGCAGATTTTTCTAGTCTGTTTATTGCTATTCCACTAGTCAATTGCAATGTGAAATACTTACATGAATCAATGCTTTTGACTTAGTGACTTTTATTTCTTATTTATAAAGGGGTAGTGTATCAAACTTTTAAGAAAAGAGAAATTTGGGCTATTAAAACCAAGTAAAATGTCACTAATTTCATGAAACCATGAAATGGGTTCACCCACACCCCAACCAAAAATTTGCTGTAGCACCCAGAGCATCCACAGTTTTTGCCAAAGTTTTACAGTACTTCTGAAGCTCAGTACTGTGTGAAAAATGAGTGATTATGAATTGCTGTAGCAATAGAAATGCCTTGCTTGGACATTAAAGAGAGTAATCACAAAAAAAAGTCATTAATATAATGGAAGAAAAGATTATCCTTTATGTGTGATTATGCTTTTTTTCCCAGATGTTTCTTATTTTGATACATTTATATGCATTTTTTTTTATTGAATTGGAATTACTATTATTTTTTCAACAAAACTTTGAAATTCAAATTCGCCAAATTATGAGCATGCACTTTGTCTAATACTGCTCTTAGGTCTGTCCCTGAAGTGACTTAATGTGAATGTTTTATGTGGTATTACATATTTATTGGTGATCTCTCAATATTTCATGCAAGATATTGCATTGAAATTACATTTAATCCTTAGAAAAACCAGATTTGAGAATCAGGTAGTAAAATCAAGGTTTATTTTGTTCTTTCCAGAACTCATATTTTTGTGCAAGTCAATCTCATTTCTATAAATGTGAACAAGAATCAAGAAAAATATGGTGAAACGAGAAGTAAACTTCCGATATACATGTATAATGAGTTTAATTTGTTTTAATAGACCGCTCCTGTAATGTATACAAATTTATGCACATATATTTTCTGAGCACCTAGTGACGAGCTATTCCATGAACCTGATTTTATAAATGAACCTCAATGCTTGGAATCCAGTTTGCATACATTATTTGTAGCTATGTCCGGCAAGCTTTCAGGTTGTCAAGAACAACCTTTGTTTGAAAGTTATGCATAAAATTTGCATACATTACCGAAGCGGTCTATTGATTCATATCAACTCTCCTGCAAGGTATGCCAGGCATTGTAGTGTCATTGTAGCTGTTGGTCAGGTTATGCAGGATTTTTTTTATCTACAAGTATAAATTTACCAAACTGAACTCTAGTCTCTGTCCATTAACCTTCATGTGTCATTTCAACTTGAGAAAAGAAATTGAAGGATCCAACAAATTTTGATTATTAAAAAGACAGGTTTATTGAATGTAATAGATAGAGTGGAACCTCGTTGTATAGAACACTGTTATAGCAAACTCTCATTATAACAAGGTAATTGTGCCGGTCCCTTTTCTTTGTATTCTATTGGTTTTTAGACATATAACAGAATTTCCTTGGTCCCAAGAAGTTTGTTATAACCCTTTCATGACAGGATTTAAGGGCTAAATTGATCACATTTTGTTCTCCAAATTGGCAACAATAATATTTTTCTTTTAATGCTACATGGTTCTGATAAAATGTAACGTCTTTGAAAACAACATACATGGTTAGGAACTTTG
Organism: Heliocidaris erythrogramma; assembly: GCA_025617745.1. NCBI lineage: Eukaryota > Metazoa > Echinodermata > Echinoidea > Camarodonta > Echinometridae > Heliocidaris > Heliocidaris erythrogramma. Next base: position 16,124,411 of record CM046861.1, read on the forward strand.
ACGAAAAGTTGAAAAAATTGCCAATTTCGATAAGAAACAAAAATTTTGAACCTCTCACAGTGTGTTGCCAATTTAAGGAGTTTAAAGCTTATTCTCCTTTTTAAAATTCCTTGCATCAAACGTGACATGGTCATGCAACGTAAATGGACACGGTGTGTGCAGTTAATTGAGCCAAACCGCAAAATGTGGTCATATTTCTCGAAAGGGATACAAAGGTTCCACTGTATAGTATAGTGACGGCAATTTTGTGTACATAAAATGTCATCCATTTCTACCTTTCTCCACAGACAACACTTTCCCTCTGCCTCTTTCAAGATCATAATCTTTCAATATCATAATCTAGCATGCATATTTAAAAGAAACCAAGTACTTGCATAAAGGGATAAGTTTTATCATTTTGTGAAGGAAGGAAATCACCCTTTGTTCTCCCATCAGTTGGGGGTTGTAGGACACATATAATTGCTCTGCAGTCCGTATCCTACTCTAACCGCCCTTGTAAAAAAGAACCATAGTACCCATGGTAATTTGACCAAATTAACATCAAATCATGCAAAGTACTATCAAATTACCATGATTTGATGGTAATTTGGTCAAATTACTGTCAAATTACCATGGGTACTATGGTACTTCTTTACAAGGGCGAATTCTAAATTTAAACACTGGACCAAACACTACCCCTGACCCTATCCCTCACCCTAAACCTAACCTAAAAGCCCAATTACATCCCTATATATTTGACAACATTAAAGCCCAGAGCAATTGTCACTGAAGCATATCCACGAGCACTGAATGAGGATCTTCATATTTTTTTCTTTATCTTTCAGATCTTTTTTTTTCTTGCCATTGATAAAAGCAATTTATTTTCAGGCTATAATTGCCTGTAGTATTGTAAATGTTATTTCTATTGTATAGATTTGTACAAGTCTAATAGTAAACATGCTGTAGTCTTTCTGATTTTCTGTGCCGTTTATAAAAGCAATTTATTTTCAGGCTATGATTGACATGTAGTATTGTAAATTTTATTTCTATTGTATAGATCTGTATAAGTCTATATAATATAGGTTTTCCGGCCCAATTTTGTCAAAATTGCATCCGATTTAACAATGCGATCATTCAATTTCGGGCGAATTTGAATGATCACCGAGATCAACATTCAAAAAGCTAACTAGTTCATTCGATTTAATTTCATTAGCATGCGATTTCATAATTTTCTCACATAAACGTGTAAAAAGCGCGTTCAAATTAAAAATGTACGTGAAATGCAAATTCGCACCAGCACCACCCTGATGAACGTTAAAGGCCAAGTCCACCCTAACAAAAAGTTGATTTGAATAGATATTTTATTATGTGAAATATAGAATATTTTAATTTCTGCAGATTTCACAATTAGGAAGCTCTCATTGAATTGTGTATAGGTTGCAACAATGGCAATTACACATGTTCAGCGAGGAATCAAACCTTGTTTCACATTATAACAAGGAAAAATTAAAATATTTCGTATTTCATGTAATAAAATACAAAAGAAATAGTGAGTGGGTGACGTCACTGGTTCCCTCATTTGCATACTGAGCAGGATGTACATATAACTGTTTTACGAAATTAAGCGAAACTTTAAAATACCATAACTTTCTTATTTTACATCCTATTTTGATGAAATTTTCAGTGTTATGCTTCAAAATCAATCTTTCTTCAGTGGGTTAGGAACATCCAATGCTAATAAGTTATATATCATTTTAAAGCTGAAGATCTGCTCTTTTAGTAATCAGACCTGAACTAAAAATTCATATCCGATTTTTTTGTTGGTTTTGTGGTGCCTGGTCACTGGTAACGAATTGTGTTACATACTTTAAGTTGTGCTTAAATGTCTGGATGTTTTGTTTCAAGATCCCTAGGTTATAATTGCTCTGGTAGCAACTAAGGATTTAAAGGCTTTGTCAAGGAAGACAAGGTACATGTATGAAGTACAACTGTGAGACGGGATATTTCTTTGAACGTGATTTTATTTATATATATAAAAAATTTCTGCTTTACTTTGATTTTATTTGTATCACTGCGGCAAAGCACATGTCTATTAAAAACGTGCTGAACAGAACTCTTCATTTTGTAGTAATTCAAAAGTGTTTCAATCCAACTTCTGTAAAACTGCTGCATGTACTTCACTGGTTGAAACTTCATGTCACAGAATAATTTAACCATAACAACGAACTTTATAATTTGCAAAAGTTTACTTGCCATAGATGATTACGATTCAAGAAAGTTCCATGCAACATAAAATTTTCTGTTATTTATAAATTGAATTAACAATTGTTATTTCATTCACAACTCAAATGAATTCCACTATACGTAAATCAGTTTAATACAGTAAAATATGGACCAACTTTACACATACAAAAATCAGGAAAAAGCTACCCCGCTATGATGTGCCAACTTTCAAGAAATGGTATGGCTTTAATCTTTATGATCTCAACAGTTTCACAAAGCAATACAAGTACACGCACCAGCGCAAGCACGAGTAACAACGATGGGGTGCCAGCCTAGTATACTAGACAATGGACGAGATTGCAAATATTAACTCTGGACTGCAAAATTCACATAATGAGGTAATAAAAAGTTGCTGTTGCAACTGAGCTATAAAGGCATGAATTCCAAGTTGTTAAAAAATTTCAAGTCCCAAAAATGTTGAAACTAATTTTTGTTTCTTTCGTGAATGTCTTAAAATGTTAAAAATCACACAACATCCTGACAGATAATCGACATACACTCTTAAAATCTCATTTCGTATTTTTACATGTGTGCATGTCACATGAGAGGGCGTGAGGTACATTTGAAGAATTTCAATTTGCAGACTCCTTGCATAACCACTACAAATGTATAGTAAGCATTCAAAGAACAGAGATATGTTCGGCAGCTGCAGTCCACGAAAACTTAAACTTAGCAACATTATACAAATACTCTGCCCTTCTATTATCTAGTATAATAACTGCATCTAACAACTTTCCATATATAATCAAACTGTAGTGTAAAGCATTACAAGAATGAATACAGCTTCCTTTCAAAATACATGTATCATGAAACACATATGGATACGCATATGGATTCCCACAAGGATGCATGCTGGGCACTGTAGCTTTCACTACTAGGGTAGATAGTCTATATCAATGTAAGCATCTCACTCAATTCCATAATAGTCTATGTACATGTTTCTTTGGCCTGTGTACACGCAATTCATCTTTGATTTTTAGTTGGTTCACTGAAATATATATGTATATATAAATTCCAGCAAAAAGCCAACATAAAGCACTTAGGCCAATTTGTAATATATTATGTATCTGGTACTCTAAATACTGTATGAATATCCACCCACTGCTTTCCATAATCCCTTGATATATATCTGATATTTAAGGTACAGGTAGTAGCAAGCTTATGCAAATTATTACCATTTGAAATGAAACTTAATTGAAATCTTCTACCCTAAATAAGAAGCTGATAGCATTAGAGAAGATTTACGGTCAAGGGTCTTCTAAAACTTTTCGAAAATGAAAATCTCATGGTGGTACATGTACTCTCAGTCAATAAAAACACAGTCAAGTACACATACCAGGTAGGCACCTGGTGTGTAGCTGACCTAAAATAAGATCTTTCTCATGCACATGTCTCGCTACAACTCGGTTGCACAGGGATCACAGCCTCCTCCGTGTCTTCGAAATGTGTTCAGTTGAGCGGGACAGTTTGTGCTCTAACTCTTCCAATCTTAAATTTTTGTAAGAAATATTTCACTCTTGGTTAAGTCATTGCTGTCCAGAGATTTGAGACCAATGTTATCTCATTACATTTCAAATGTCCAAAAGCGCCCTTCACTTATTACATGTACCAGTTCTGGAGGGAAATTACTCCACACAAAAACATAAGATTAAAAGTGATTGTAATCAATGTTATTGTAATATCATTCATTAAAAAATAAGAATAATCACAACTAAAAATGGAATGATAAATGGAGTGATAAATCTAAAGCATAAAATCATTTTCAATCACTGGACTAATCATAGCTTGTATTCTCAGTTGATGCAATTTCATTGTCATCAATCAAATACTAAGATATGTTTGTATGAAATCATAACATTTTAATACATGATATGGGGACACCATATGCATTAACTCTAAAATACTGAATTGTTTACATTAATTTTCTGAAAAGTCAATTCCACATAATGATGTAAAAGTATGCAAAAAGAATGGCGATCTAAGAAAGCACTTAATATGAACAAAAATTGTACTGTTTCTCATGTTAACATTGTGTATTTCCAGACACATGTGTTCTGATAGTACAGAAAACAATGCAAACACTCAATCCTTAATAAGAAAAATAAAATACTTTTTAAAGGATAATACTTCAATTTGCTAGAAATTTAACACAGGTGTTTTGATAGTTTAAATACATCTAGCTTAATTACCACATCCATTACAAGTCACACACGTGCCATTCCACTTCATCCAATGTAATAAAATTATTAAAAGGGAACATTTTCATCTTAAAAAATACCAGAGATATAATAACAAGAAAAGTAAAAGCATACACAAACGAGTAATGAAAATCATTAAAATACTATTTAAAACTTTGATAAATCTGATTAAAAATAAGCAAACAATCTATAGAAAGGAAAACTGATACCAAAATACACTTACAAATTCATTCAGTGCTTGAAGTCCTATACAACAAAATTGAAAATGCCGCTTTGGAAAATGAAACTAAAATAGGTAAAAAAGATATACGTGATATACTCCATGTTGAACATAGTACAAAGATCAAAAGCATAATGTAGGAGAGGTGAAACAGATGGGCTAATTTTGCATCAAATTTCCTCATACCTGCCACTTCAAAAACCCATGAAAAGGTGCAAGCTTCCAGTAAATATTAAATGCCTGATTGACAGAATACTTGTTTCATGTCCAACAACTATTTCACTCAACCACCAGTTAAAAATTTTCCAAGCATTCTGATCAAAATGGGTACATGGAGTTACCATTCAGACATTATCCCCTACCATGCTATGGGCGGCAAATCCCGCCCAAATATTGGAGTGTTGAATATTTCATTTAGGCTCAGAATGGCTTGAAAATTCTTCCTCATACAGAAACCTGTGCCTTCAATATAATGTTTATTTCTATGCAATATATCTTTGTCCAGTTTGCTCAAGAAAAAAACTCACTGGAAGTTAATATTCAACTAATGAAAGTTTATTTTTGACAATTGCTCAAAAATGTGGTAGCATGGAAGGGATTAATACACTATTCTGACATGATCAGCATTCAAAATGATGAGAATAAAGGGTTCTCATGTGACAGCATCATCTATCCAGAAGCCATTACCCAGTACGGGCTGGCAAGCAAAGCCTTACACAAGTGAGAAGGGAAAAAAAAGCTGCATGCATGCAACAAAGACCCCTCTGCATAATCAGGGGAGCGATTCATCAAGTGTCTTGTCAGTGATTTTTACTGACAAATTTGCTCTCAGCCAATCAGATGCAAGGATTTCAGTAGCCTATAACAGTCATTGCAACTTGTCAATGATGACAAGTTTTATGTAACAGGGCCCTGTTTGTTATAGGACCATTCCAAGGTATGTCCCATGGTCGGTAACGTATGGGACAGAACAGCTTGGACTTGCCCTACAAGATACAGTGGAAGCTCACTATGACAAGGACCTTGGGACCATGAAAATTACCTTGTTATATCAGGAATCTTCTCATATCAGGGTAAAAAAACAAAAAGAATATAAAGACCTCGGACCAGGAGAATTACCTTGTTATATGAGGAATATTGTTATATCAGAGCTCTTTATAGTGAGTTTCCATGGTACACAATATGAAGTGCACTGTGTTAAAGCTATTTCATTTTTCCGGTTGCTAACGGTTTTGCGTCATCAGTAAGAACCCTCTTTAACAATATGTTTTTCTTGTAAAGCATTCACGTCTGTCGTACTTTGACACTCATTACACTTCAACGTTATCGCCCCGATTACACAAGAGCAGTCAAAAATCTAGCGCTCTAGCATATGAGGTATTCATTTAGACCTGGATGTATGTAGAGTGTGAATAGAGAGATTAATGCCCTGCCAAAGAACGTAAGTGCCAAGCTGGGTTTCGAACCCTCAACCTCTTGATTGAAAGTCAAGTGAATGAACCAGTATACCATGACACCTTTACTGATACATTATGCTCCTCACAATAACAACCCACGATAACGTTCTACTAAATTTATCTGAGTATTTCTTAAAATTCTTACTATAAATACAAGCATCATCTTAATCATTCTCAATAGATAAATTACACAATAATCCAATCACCCTGTCCGAAAGCTTCTTTCTTTGCATTCATCATAAACTTTAATGACTATCATATCCATTTCATTTAATACAAAAAGCAGTGAAACAAATTCTCCAAAAAATGGTTCTACATGTACATCCCATTGGCAGAATTCTTCACCTCTTTCTCTTTTTAAATAAATTTTCAAATATTCAATTATTGTTTCGTTCATACACGGGACAAGAATTTGCACAATTACCGTTTCAATTTCATTTGATTTCCCAGAAATAAACACAATGGCTCATATTCATAAAGGTGGACTAAAATTAAATCTGGTTTAACTTAGTTCATGGATTTATAGGGTGATAAGTGTCAAGCTCTCTATTTTGTAAAAAAAAATTTACTGTAATTCTGCATTCATTCTAAAACGAGAAATTGATTTCATGTTGACATGATTTCTATTTGTTTACTAAGTTAAAGACCTAATGTCATTCATAAGGGATGGTGAGGTTGACACCTGGGGGACGTTTCATCAAGTGTCTTGTCAGTGATTTTTACCGACAAATTTACTCTCAGCCAATCAGATGCAAGGATTTCAGTAGCTTATAACAGTAGCTTATAACTTGTCATTGATGACAAGTTTTATGAAACAGTGCCCTGGAGTTCCATAAATCAGTGGACTCTATCTGCCTACCTGGGCCCTGTTTAATAAAACTTGTCATCAATGACAATTTGCAATAACTGTTATAAGCTATTGAAATCCTTGCATCTGATTGGCTGAGAGCAAATTTGTGAGTAAAAATCACTGACAAGACACTTGATGAAACGCCCCCCTGGAGTAAAGTTACACATGAAAGGCTTGTTTAAATATGCCAAACCATGAACGAAGTGTAAGATGCTTCACATTTCTGTAGCTTCTAGATAAGTGAATATTCCTTGGACGGCTGTTGCACGCAACTGCCATTCATGTACAAAAAAAAATCGCGGTTTACCACAGCATATGTGAACAGGTCTTAAGAATACCAGCCATTAAATCCAAAGCTAGGTAAAGGGATACAAAATATTTAGTGCGATGAAAGTAGATTTGGAGATGGAGGAATAAGGATTAGCTCCAGACATCACAGGCATAGCGTCCCTTTGACTGCATCTTCTTGATGTAATCTTCGGCCTCTGTCTGGGTCTTGCCTCCCTCAAGGCAGATAATCTCACGGATGGTGCGCTGGACGTCCGGTGCCATGTAACGCGCATCTCTGCAAACAAACAAACGGACATATTGAAATCATAATAGGCTGTTAAGTGGGCAACCAGGCAGAAAACACCACGGAATCATGTTAATCGGAAGTCCTCGTGCATAGGAGGGCAAGTTCTGTCTCTTGAGTAACAGACTACTGTAAACACCGTTATTTTCGCATGATTAAATTTTCGCGCTGAGCGACCCAAATACATATTCATGGGTTCTTGAATTTGCGCTGCACAATTACTCACTCGCAAAAATGCGGCTCCATTTATTGTTCCATGCACACACGGTCCATTCAAATGCATACTACACACACGCACTTTAAAATGAATTGGATTCAAACACGTATTAATCAGACGAAGCGCGCAATGCAGCGCCCATTCAAAACAATCATAAGAAAACGTGCTGATATTTTCACGTGTTCTAGAATTCGCGCCCGCCGAAAATAGTGCGAAATCTGCGAAAAAATTAATGTACCGCGAATATTTCTGCATTTGCAGTACATCAAAGATGTTTATATACATGATGAGGGTATTACCTTGATAGCCCTACTATTGCTTGGATCAGACCAAATATCAAGAGAAGTGGTACTTTTGATATAAATTATGTACATTATTCCATGATACTTGGCAACTTATGGGATGCAGAGGTGACAGAGTTGTCAAATACCAGGTGAGCCATGCCCTGTGCATGCGAAGTCAGCAATCAACCAGGAAGGGTGTGAACACTTTTCGCGAATGGCACCAATCAAGAGCCAAGAAGTAGACAATCTTGATGAACAGAAATAAGGATGAACAAATGCTACACCATACTGATGTTCTGCCACGTTTTGTCATCAAAAAAGTTTGATGGTTACTCACCCACAGACGTAGATATGACTGCCCTTCTCCAGCATACTCCAGATCTGTTTCTGGCACTTCTTCATCAAGTGCTGTACATAGAGCTTCTCCTCTGTCTCCCTGGAGAAAGCCACATGGAGGTCTGTCAGGGTGCCATTCTTCAAGTAATCTGCCAGTTCGTCCCGGTAGATGTAGTCTTCGTTGCTCTTACGGCAGCCAAAGAACAGGATGCTGTCACCGACCTTCTTGGCTGGAGTAAAAAAAGTGGGTGGAGTTAGAAGAGAGAAGTCAGTAAAAGAAGAGTTATAAGAGTCAGTAAAACAAAAGTATTTTTACACTTCTTCAGAGTTTGTAGCTACATTCTTGAGGCAAAGTTCTCCCAGATTCAATGAAAAAAATCTCTCAATATAAATTCACTGATGATAACTGTGTAAGAGTAATCATCCTGCCACTCTGCATGATAGCAAAACTTGATAAGCTTGAAGAAGAATTGTAGATAAATAGAAAAGAATGAAAAGAGAATGTATACATGACTATGAAATGGTGGTCTCAAAACTCAGTCCAACCCTTCTTCTTATTCTACAGCCGACCGTATTTCACAGTGATCCAAGTTAGGAAAGAATTGGAACCATTAGATATGAAAATCAGACAAAGTTTTCCTGACTGAGAATCTTGATAATGATAGAATAACACCATAATCGCCAGGACTTTACGACCTTCCAGTCACTAGGGTTCACAGCGATTTTTTTTTGCCTTTTCTCCATCTGAGAGGGCTACAATACCCTGCAATGTTGATTTTACTATTCCCATGGCTATTAGGAACCTCAATCAGGAAGATTTCACAGGTTCAAGTTTTATATATCTACACTGAAATTTCTTCTGAAACATGATCGCAGACAGATCATACGGTGTGTAGAGGACTTATTAATTACAAAGCAGAAACAGCTTGGATAATAAGGAGTACTAAATAACTAGATGAATATTCGACCGCGCGCGGTCGGAATTTATGCCTCCGCCATCACCAGATTGGAAATGTATGACATACATGTACACTCTAAAAAGGATTGGTCCAACAAAATGACAAATCTTTTCACTTAAAATGCACAGGAGACAGAAAAATTTATTTCATTTCATTTTCATATAAAATAAATTGACCTCTGTGACCTCTGACCTTTGACCTACTTACCCCAAAATCTAATCAGTTCATCTTTCTATGGGTATGCATACTGGTACCAAGTTTGAAGTTCTCACCTCAGATAGTTCTTGAGATATCGCGGTAACGGTGCTAAAAACCACTAATTCCATGTAATTTGATGTAAATTGACCTCTGTGACCTTTGAACTTTGACCTTCCTACCCCAAAATCTAATCAGTTCCTCTTTCTATGGGGAAACATACTGGTACCAAGTTTGAAGTTCTTACCTCAAACAGTTCTTCAGAAATCGTGGTAACGGTGCTAAAAACCAAGAATTTCATGTAATTTCATGTTATTTCATGTAAATTGACCTCTGTGACCTCTGACCTTTGACCTCCTTACCCCAAAATCTAATCAGTTCATCTTTCTATGGGGATACATACTGGTACCAAGTTTGAAGTTCTCACCTCAAACAGTTCTTGAAATACTGCGGTAACGGTGCTAAAAACCAGTAATTTCATGTAATTTCATGTAAATTGACCTCTGTGACCTCTGACCTTTGACCTACTTACCCCAAAATCTAATCAGTTCATCTTCGTATGGGGATACATACTAGTACCAAGTTTGAGGTTCCTACCTCAAATGATTCTTCAGATATTGCGGTAACGAGGAGTGGGACGGACGGACGCACGCACGCACGGACAACCCAAAAACATAATGCCTCCGGCACCCACCTTCGGTGGGCGGAGGCATAAAAATAGAACTGAAGAGCTGTGTCAGACTTTTTTTTTCTTGAAACTCACTCTCGTCCTTCTTGTAGAAGTCCCTCTCTTGGATGAAGCCTCTGAATGGAGCCAGACCGGTACCAGGTCCAACCATGATGACTGGAGTAGTGGTCTTGAAGGGTAGCCTGAACTGAGATTTGCGCACATAGATAGGTACCCTGTGGGTGTTCTCAGGTCCGTTGGGAATCTTGTCCTTGAGCCAGTTGGTGGCGACGCCCTTCCCTATCCTACCGGTGGGCGTGGTGTAGCGGATCAGTACGGCCGTGATGGAAATCCTGTCGGGGCTTACCTGTAGGATAAGATTTAGAGGGAATCAATTTTCAAATGCTACATGTATATCATAGCCATGCTTCATTTGACTTCCATGTTCATATATATAGGTCATATCAGTTAATGATTGAATGACATACATAATGGATCACTGAAAGAGAGAAGCTAGACTGGAACGTTTACTTCACCTCTTACAGGTTATCATGTTTTAACTATCCCTATTACTCTATATAGATCCAGTGAAAACATATTCTTTTATATTTTACAAAGTGGACACAATTCGATTATGAGATTAAACATACTTCAAATGATGTTACATTCCAGTATTTATACTAGAGACATGTACCGTGACAAGCTATAAAATTTTTAAAGCTTGAATCTGATTTGAGAATATTACCACAAATTTAAAATCATATTTTTTAAAATGTATTTTGGCAGGCTGGACTAAGGATCTGCCTACTCATGCATTTACATCAGGAAGCTAATTTTTCAACAGACTGAGCACTGCACGTTGAACAATTACGATCAAAGAGTCCCACAAATACAAAATTGCGTTTGATTGATTACATGTTCAGAAGAAAACGTAAAATGTACTTTACCTTTGGAGATGACGAGATGGAGTAGTATCTAGCATGAAGACGGGGAAGAAGCTCACAGAGATGGTCCAGAGGAACCTTGACAGAGGGAAGGTCCTCCAAGATGGCAACGATGTTCCGGTGACATTTGATCACCCAGTCGCTGTATTCTTTCTGTAGAGGGCATTGATAGGTGACACATGATAAAAATGGTGATGTAACAGTAACAAAGATACAAATCTTTTTTTTGGGGGGGGGGGAGGGGGAGCTCCCTGTCATCTGTTATGCAGTGGATTTCCTACAAAAGATGAACATAATCATGCTGGGCGTTGTGGCGTGCGCCTGTAATCCAGCTACCAGTGGAAGTTATAAACTGATTCAGCGGACCCAGGTTCGAGACTGAGTCACGTCTTTCGGATGGTGACGTTAAAGGTCGGTCCCAGACGTAAATAATCATATCTGATTGATACACGTCTGTAAAAACCCAATTACACACACAATTACACACACACGCTATATTTCAATTCTTCTCGTTAGCACTACTCATTAGTAGTATTCTTTAGTCCTTTCTATTTCTACCTCCTTGCTTCTCTCGGTTTCATCATGCGCCTACGAATAGTTTAACTAGATAGAAGGGCAATATAAGTGCGTTGCCTCATTATTATTAATATTATTATTATTATAACCATACATAGCACTTGTGAAACTGTAAATCTCTAGCTTACCTTGCCCTCGGGGGTAGCAGAACTCATGAGGAGAAGCTTCTCTTTCTCTGCAGGATCAGTGGCATACTCTGAGATCTCCTTGAGGACGTTGGTCCTCGGGCACGAGGTGATATCAAGGTAATGAGAGAAGGCAGTGTGGTAGCTGGTGGGGCAGGGGAATGGGTGCTTCTTACTGGCTTCCTCTGTAAAGAAAGAACAACAACATATGCTTTAATATTTAGGTAATTCTTAAAGAACTATGATGATGACTGGTCCTCGGACACGAGGTGATATCAAGGTAATGATTGTAGTGCCAAACATATCCTTTATTTTGAGAGTTTCAAAAGAGCCTTGAAAAAACTCAATGTTGTGAAGGAAACTTAGAGCTATCAAGTCTAAACCAGAGCTTTGTCTTTTACAAAAATCTATTGAAAATTTTTATTATGATCTAGCTCAAAATCATGAATTCCAACAATATTCTGCCCATCTATACAAATAAACAGCAGTTTGTTCCAAATACCTCATTTCATCCAAGTCAGTAAGTGATCTTGTAACACTATGAGGTGTGGTGTTTTACAGAGTTTGCGTCAAATGCATTGCATTTTGTAATAAATGCCAATGACAACAATATGGATAGTTTAAATCAACTGCCAGCATATTCATGTCCGAATCATCACTCAAATACAAAAGTTGAGAAATTCTATATGACATGACGGTCTCCTGCATTAAAATGTTAATTTCCCATATGCATATTTTCCTTGTGTTTAGAAGTCAATTGTTAATGTCTGAAAATGCATTTATATATATATTTCTGTAAAAATAGATTATTTTGTATCATGCTATTGAACACAGAAATAACATTCAGTAAAAAAAACACAATATACAGACATTTGTTGACAAATTGTTAAATCACTTATTACACAAGTATGAATAATAAAGTGGAGAAGGTTTACGGTTCACCATGTGGTTAGTCCTGAAAAGGACTATTGAGTAAGAAGAAGAAAGTGGAGAAAAGTTGAGAGGAGAAGAAAAGGAAAGGCGAGATAGAAATTCAGAGAGTGTAGACGTAATCTTTCTTGAAAGTGTGAAGTCCTGAAAAGGACTAAACCAGAAGAAAAGGCTGAGAGTGGAGAAGACTCGACGTTTCGGACAGCTTGACTGTCCATCATCAGAAGTCCACTTCTATATTATACAGCCATGGAAAAAATTATTCGACCAAGAATGGTTACTGATAGTGTTATTTTTGTGATAACAAGGAAATAAAATATCATAAAAGCAAGGTATAATAAGCCATTTTGGAGATGCAATCTGAGCATGAGCAGATAAAGGTCATCTGTACCAAATTCTAAAACCCACTGACATTAATATTCGATATGTGCTCATGAATGTCATATAATCATTATTCAATTATGCACTAATGGTGCATTCCATGATATCCAGGTGGAAGTATTCTTTTTAAAGGGGGAAACAAAAGCTATTCATGAGGCACCTCTATCACTCCCAGAGTTATTTTTCTGAAGTGCACATAAAGGGACCCTCCATGTCTAAAATATCTGTGGATATTTGGGGTCATTTGTACCATGCGCTAACCCCGAACTTTCGGCATATTACAAAAATTTGTTTACAAATTAAAAATTCCTCCCCAGTCAAGCTTCTTCGTTTACTAACCATTGTCTACGGCGGACCGTTTGAATATTAATGAGTTAGAAAGAAGAGGATCTTGGGTATTTGATTCTAGTTCGTCGTGACTTGGCCGTGAACCAGAATAGCCTGGTGGTTAAGTCGCTGCCTGGCAAGCAGTAGATGACAGGTTCGAATCCCGCTGGTTCCAATTTTTTCTGACTTGTGTTTTTCATTACAGATCGAGCATACGATCTTTAACACTGGGAGTAATATGCCGAAAGATTTGTTTACAAATTAAAAATTCCTCCCCAGTCAAGCTTCTTCGTTTAAAAAAAAAATAGTTATGAATTCACAGATTCCAGGTTATAGAGAAGGGAGAGTTCTGGGGAAGGTAAAAAATAATATGTGAGCTTTCTTGTTATTTTTAAGTCCGTTTGGAAGAACATTATAGTAGAAATGTCCCCTGAAAAGGATTGCTCTTCAAATGCCCTCATATTAAAAAAATGATGAGAAAATGCAGAAATGTTCGGGCCGAACATTCAAGCCACATGAGTGTGCAGTCCCATATACCCATTTTTGTGTGTGTAGTGCATGTGCTTTTCAACACGATTGGGTCAGTATCTTCTAATTTTGATGATTCCAAAACCTCACAGTATACATCAGTTCTTATGTAGACATGATCACCCTTTCCTAATTGCTTTGAGACAGTTTCTTTCACAATGCAAATGGATGACCAGAACTCAACTTTATCTTTAAGGTATAGATCATATCACATTTTCATGCAATTTCATGCGCACATAATTAGATGTATCTTACCATCAACATTGGTGAGGGTAAAGACTGTACTCAGATCAACATTCAGGATTTTACTGATGGCTTCAACCAACTCAGGATCATTGGTGGGATATACAGCAACATGGTCACCACTCTCATATCTAATGAACACAAAGTGAAGTGATAGTACAGAGTTGTAAACAACATCTCTATTTTAAGGAATTTATCAAATTAAAGTTCAGAGTACTTAACCCCCTCCCCCCTCCTAAAATAAGAAAGAAAGTAAGAAACAAAGAGGTTTTTAGACATTCTATTTTCATACTCTTTTCCAGAAGATTTCTACCTGTAAATCCCTTTCCTTACTGTGGGGTGTATGTCACAATCATTTAGTACAATGTTTCATACTATATGTACATGACTAAGAATAGCTGCTGGTTAGTTGTTTATTTTTCTTTCAGCAGTAGAAATAATTAAATGCAATGTGAATTTTGTTCTCATAAAAAAATATACTCCCAGTCAAGTAAGACATTAAATAATCAAAACTCAAGATTAGAATCCCTAAAATTAAAGTATTTCTTTATAAACCTAATGGCATAGAAGGGATTACATTATTCGGAGAAGAAATAATATAAAGTACATGACATGTCATCTTTTCAAAGTGAAATTCGATTACCGTAACTATCGACACGAATCTTACCGAATTCTTGAACCTGAGATGTCAAACTCAATGTGCATACAAGACCTGTCCCCTCCTTGGTGAAGCTCACGATTGACGGCGATTGGTGATAGGTATGGGTTCTTAGCATCATAAGGCCTGACAGAATAATCATACACAGACATATAATGTTGTCAGTATAATCAGTGTTATTCATCACCATAAAATCAACAACACCATCATTGTAACGATCAGCATCATCATCATCATCATCATCAACATTAACAAACATCCTTACTACAGTTAACCTTGCATAACTCAAAGTCGGATAAGTCAAACTTTCCCTAAGTTAAATCAATCTTTTTGACCAAATTATGCAAAACATGTGCTATTTACAGTTCCTAAATCGAATTTTGCATAAGTTGAACTATTTTTTGTGGTCCCAACAGATTTGACTTATGCAAAGTTAATTGTACTATCAATGTTGTCATCTCTATTAAGGACTGGTCACATATCGACGATAATGATGAAATCAGTCTATGGAGAAAAGATACTGGATATCAGAGTTGCTGATCAATTTATGCTAGTGAGCCTTCAGCACAAATTTTCTTGGATCTAATTCTGTTTCTGAATGTATTGATTTTATTGTTCTCAGCATCGTTGATTTGTGACCAAACCTTAAACATTTCCAGTGTCATATTATTATCAACATTACTAGAATTTAACAAAAGACACTTAAATGTACCATAGTCATTATTATCATTATATTTCTAACATTCATCATAATAACTATTTTTATCAGAATTTGATATCATAATCACCACAATCTTAATCACATTTAGGAAGCATTCATGACACTGCTAGTCATTTGGTTTAATAAACATAACAGGAAATACAATACAAAACAGCTAAATCAATTCTTTCATCATAAATGATGCCATTTACATATATATATATATTAAGAGTGATAGAATTATATTGTTTGGTTGTTTAACATATATTCTCATCAACTGAAGCTGAATATTTGGTCATTTCAATATATTTTTTTTCTGAAACACAGATCAATAATCAAAGCAGAACTTTTTTGGGAAAAATACAAAACCTGCACAAATAGTCCTTGGGGAAGATTTCCGCCTTAAGGGGATATACAGGAATATTTTCTTCCGTCGTTGAATGTGTACTGATTACGGACAGTGGACTTACGGTTTCTGGTTCTTGAACGATCCAAGCCTGGCCACTTCTCCGTCAAACACCTTCTCTGGGATGTCAGTGTGCTCAGTCACAGCATATTGACGTATGCTGCAGATCAAACAAGTGAAAATAAACAGTAAATAACAACAAATAAACAATCATTTTGCGTGGTATCAATGGTAATAGCTAGAGCATTGAGTGTAAAACACATTTTAAATTTGACCAAAAGGAGGAAGACGTCAACAAATACTTGTGATAGCCTTATACATGTACCTCAGGCACACGTCCAAACCAACTCCAAACCAACTCCAAACTGATCATTTCTTGGCCATTTGGTGTTATGTAATTTTTTTTTTGTCTGTTGTCAGTCTGGTGTTAATCTTGTTGGTGTGACTATAGTATTATTTTCAAGGTCCACACATAATCAATAGGTTATACGCAAGACCTAATCATCACCACTGGGACAAACATTGAGATATTTTTAATATTTAGACATTTAAAGTGAAGCTTATAATGTGAATACTAAAGGAACAATATTAAAACAAATGCATGCCAAAACACTTTTAAATCAACTGTACTGGGCCTTCAACTCTATGGACATGATGGTAGCAAAAGGTGTTTAAAGTTACTTTGTTCTAAGCAATTGCTCCCAAAATTTCAATGGGAAAAATATTCACCATTACAGTTAGAGAGTACCTGGTCCATGCAATAATAAATATCACAAGCTAGAAATTTAATTGTGGTCTGTATGTTTTGCCTCCTTCATAAATTAAAAGTGACAGTAAACTGGAGCTCCTAAATAGTGCCATCTTTCAACAAGATTTGATAACTGTCTGTGCCTCTTATTTTCCCATCATGCCCCATTCTAGTTTGTAAAAGCTTAGAATGTATCTGAACACAATTTTCCACAATGCCAAGTCAAAATTAATAGTTTTAAATATAAAATTTGCCTATTATCCAAACAAGCTGTTTGTCAAAATAAAATTCAAAATAAAATGCAATTAATTTTCAAATTATAATCTTAATTTAGCAATCATTGTAAGATGGCGCTGTTCAAGTTCTGCCAGTTCAATGCCACTTTGAATTCACATAAA
Source organism: Heliocidaris erythrogramma (assembly GCA_025617745.1). NCBI lineage: Eukaryota > Metazoa > Echinodermata > Echinoidea > Camarodonta > Echinometridae > Heliocidaris > Heliocidaris erythrogramma. The sequence goes on from CM046861.1 coordinate 16,141,594, forward strand.
AGAGTCAGACCAATGGAAAAGATTATATATGCAAGCACAGTGATCAGTTATGCTTTGGAAAGTTATAAAAGAGCAACAAAAAAAAAACCCAAAAGAGTTCCAGTAAAAGAATTCAGAATGAAATAAGATTGCTTCACAATCTGAAAAGAGCTCCAGTGAACAAAGAGGCACATGTACATGTAATTTCTACGAAATACAACACTACACCAGAGAGTGGATTACTTTGATCGCTTTCTATGATCCGAGATACTGTCCCAAAATACATGTACTGTGTATCGTGTGTGATTTGACTGTCGTGGGCCACACTTTAGGTACAATGTATTTGGGAGTCGAATATTGCACTAGTAGTCAAGAATAAATAGTTGAGAGTCGAATACTGCACTAGTAGTCAAGAATAAATAGAATATGAACTTTGTCCTCTGAATGTGAAAGGAGTCACTGCAGCATAACCCATTATTAATTTCAATATTCATCATGGATTTTTTTAAATTTAATTGAGGGGGGTTTTAGAGCAAGGTTTGTGATCACCAGTTGAAAATGTCTCTCTTTTTTTTTATTTAGCATGCATGTACCAGGGTGAGTTGTGATTAGGGGTTATATTTTGCGCCAGTGGTCACAAAAACAAAGAAATAAACAAATGCTGAATCTGTATGGAGATATTTAAGCATAAACCATAATATTCATGCAATTATATCTAGGCAATCTCTTGGCAAAGAGATTAAGCCAGTTTTCTGATATTAATTGTAAATGTGATGATGTTATTGTTTTTTTGTTTTTGTTTTTTCCCCTCCCTTTTATTTTAAACATACAGTAGCATTAGTGGTGGATTTAAGGGGCACTTCCAGTCAATGCCCCCACTTTTGAAAGAAAAATGCACATAGTGCCCCCCTCCCCCTTTTAGACATCAAAGAGACCCCAAAATGTGTGATGACCTTTTCTTCTTTTTATTTTTATTTTTTGCTCGTCAGAGAATTTTGAAAGAAAACTGGAGCCCCTAAAAACCAATTACCTAGTGTGTTTTTTTATCAGAAAATTTTCAGAGATTTGTGCCCCCCCCCCTTTCCTAAAATCCTAGATCCGCCCCTGAGTAGCATACCAGGGGGAATGTGACTGAATGTCAAATGTTGCAACAAAGGCTAGCACATTTCAAAGAAATGTACTTTATACTATAAATCTGAATGGAAATATTGGAGCATAAACTGTTAACATTCACACAGTATCCACCTCTGGGCACCTTGGGGGGGAGGGGGTTGGAGTTGTGGATCTTAGGCGGTGTGGAACTAGGTTTGTAATTTTAATCACACACCGTAGATATTCACAATGTTCCTTTCCTTCTTATTTCAACACAGCATACAGGAAAATTTCACTGTGAGTCAATTATTGCACCAGACTTCAATATCATATGACATGTACTTTGCCCTCAGAGTCTGAATGGAAATACGGGAGCAAAAACTGTTATCATTCAATCATACAATATCCATATTTGGGCAACGTATTTTATGGTGGAAGGGAGGGGGAGGTAGGGGGGAGGTAGGAGGAAGGTGTAATGGTGTACCTAGGTTTGTAATGTTTATCAGCAGCAAATATGATTGTTTTGACACTGTAAGGCATTTGATTTAGTTGTTACCCATTTGAGGTAATAATAGGGCACACATTCCTAACAATGAACACATGCATATTATGTCGAGTCACTGATCTATCCCACACACAACTGAATTATGAACCCCTCTCTCTCTCTCTTTCTCTCTCTTTCTCTCTCTCTCTCTCTCTCTCTCTCTCTCACTCTCTCTCAGTATCTCCTTTTGTTTGCATGCATCAATAAACGTCCATGTTTCTGACAATGAGGTTTATTACAACATTACAAAAAAAGTTCATTACTTTACAACTGGGGCAAAGGTGAATTATGAAGGAGCATTTCACCTCCCCAATAAATTTCACCCTGAATGAATTTCAAAAGGAATACATTTGATATCACACAAACGTGATTTGAAAATCTCTCAGAAATGACTGTTGGATAAAAACATGCAACCTCAGGTACACTTACTACTAAGCGCACAATGCTTCAATTTAAAACCTCAATCAATCTACCTGTTCAACATACGGTACACCTACGCAGTTATGAATGACTGCATGACACTACTCTACCTGTTGAGTCATATGACTTACCTCAAATAGTCTTAGATAATGCTTAGAGATTAAGTTTGATAAGACTTGGATAGCATAGTCTACAAGATTACCTAACGTGAACACACACACACCTCTATGTTTTCTATTGTTCGAATTTCATCCGATGACTCCACTATTGAATTGCGTCACAAAATTCATTGACGGAATAAACCTCACCAATTGTTGACAACCGATGACCTATTGAATTACTACCGATGACCCATTGTTCTCTTTGTTCGATGTCATCGGTTTGAATGCGTATACATGTACACACACACACACATGCAATGCTAGATTATTGACACTGGAAGTAGGTCATGTCCAAAGGTCATTTGGTGATTTGGGGTGTCCTGTACTGTATGTAATTGAGATTTAAAAGACATGAACTTAACATAGTTTTCTTCCATGGATAGGAGAGAATCTTTTCCTATTTATATATCATGTTTTTCCTGTTTAATATCTTTGTGATGTCTAAAACCTATATCATTTTAGTGCACTGTCCACAATGACAAAATTTGGAAGAAGTGACGACTTGAGTAACTTACATATTAGGAATATGCACATTTTGATGAATAAAGTGGGACAACTGCAAATTTGTCCTTGATTTGTTGCCAATTTAGCCTTTTCTTGCTTTTTGGGAGGCTCATAATACCCAATAATACTGATAATAAATTTACACTACACTTGACTATTCATGAGTAAGATCTTTACTCTTTTGTCTCGAACTGAAAATGCAATTTCTTGACAAGTTTGGTTTAAATCCTATCATGTGATATGTAGTAGCTGAAATGTGTGCTCATGTCAAATATCAATTCAAATGATATTCAAATTCAACTGACTTACTTTGATTCATCTCCTGTTGCTTCTAATCCATAATATTCACAGACTGCAGGCCAGAAACGATCCTTCCATGTCACAAAATCTTCCTCAATACTAAAACACAAACATAACAACTTGATTTTAGAAAATAATTCATCATAATTGTAATTGAATTCTCAACTTTACATACATGTTAAACATAATCATTATCGGAAATTACAATTATGTCCCGATCAAAAAAAGAGAAAATAATGGAAATAAAAGCAACTCAAAATAATCAAAAGAACAAGAAACAATTTCACGCATTATCTTAATATTAATTTATAAAAATCTTTAGATTTATAAATTTGAATAGAATCTTCAATTAAGTGACAATATTTTAGCATTCAGTTGCGAGCCAGTGTTTATAAAGTAGGTCTTCATTTCAGAAACAGAGCAGAATCTTTCAGCTGATAAAATATTTGTGTGATCGATTTAAAACTCTCTTCTTCTTGCGAATCAAAAGACAATGTTTGTGAATTGTTAATGACAGCAAATGTTGCTGCAAGAAACTTTTGCAAATTGCAATGAATTTATGTTGTTTCATTTGTGATTTGATTATTTTGCAGCATGAAACTTTCACGAATTTCGACCACTCGCGAAGTTTCATGCACGCGAAAATTTCTGGTTTCACAGCACTTACTTCTGATCATCATCTCCCAGGCCGAGTTCAAATATCTTCTCTCCGCCAAGCTCCTCTAATCGTTTGTCCAAATACTTGCCCATGGCATTATAGTGTTCATAGGTCTTGTTGCCTAGACCAAATACCTTTTGGGAACAGGGAATAGATAAGGATAGCATAGGCAAAGTCTGTTACAGGAGGATTTAAATTACATCAAACTATGTTATGTACAAGAAAGGCCATCAAACTTTTCAAACCTGATAGATGTATGGTGAGGATAAAATGAAAACACATACACTGCAAGTTTTGCAAAATTATTCTATTAATGTCCCTTTTCTATCTTTATATTTCTTCTGACTGAGGAGCATTCATCGGTAGATATAGCATTTGACAGGTTAATACGGTCCATGGATTGATGACCATACTATTGTAACACATAGAAACATGTATATCCCCTTCTAAGAAAATACTTTTCAACACTGCTATTCTAATATCGAAGGAGTGATTTCATGATGAACAGACTACACGAGGCAACATCAACCAGATCCAAACTCATACACTATATTATATGCATGTAAAGTGATGACCAAAATTAATATCAATACTGTAGCCATCATTTCATTATCTCATCTAAGTGAATGTTGGAGTCTTCTTTTTTGAAAGCTTTTCATGGTGTGTGAGCAAAGAAATTATCTAAGTCATTGTACACAGGACAAATAAATGAAATGAAAAAAAGGAGAAAAAATGAAAATTTTATGCGTAAATAACTTACAGCATACTTCACCCCTGTGAGGTCACCGTTGCCATCCTGTAGCCAATCATAGAACTCTTGAGCGTTATCCGTCGGGTCTCCTTCACCGTACGTGGCCATACAGAAGATAGCCAGGGAGTTCTCGATATCTGCTAGCTGAGATAGGTCCTCCTATACAGTAAATAGAAATCAATATGTCTCAAGAAATGTATTACTGACTGACATTTACACTAGGATATTCTATGCTTGATGAATATTAATTTAAGCATATGGAAAAATATTAATTTAAAGGGTCACTAAAATAAAAAAATAAATGCCCATTTATCGTAGGAAGGTGTCATCAGGAGCCAAAAAATATCCATCACACAATTTTTTATGCATTCAGTCATATTTTATAATCATTTGAAAAGTATATTTTTGCTGATTTACACAGTCATAAGCCCCGCCCCTAAAAAAACCCATCGAAGCGACATCGGGATCACGTGATCTGTGACGCATGAAAAGTAAGGGAAAATATTCCACTAACCTATACCGTGCGCGCCCGGAGGCCCCCGGCAGGCCCAGCCCGGTGCCGAGCATGATATTCACCGCATCGACCATTTGCATTGCGTATTTTCGTGTGTTTAATTCCTCACAATAACTTTGATTTTGGGACACAGTTTCATCAATAATGCCTAATCGGTGTATAGTTGCGGGCTGTAGCAAGACCCCTAAAGATGGTGTAAGCCTACATCATTTTGCTAAAGATGAAAATCTACGGAAATTGTGGGTCGCAAATGTAAAGCTCACGCGGGCAGAGTGGCAAGGGCCGGCCAAGTGAGTGGAGTACAATCTGCAGCGATCACTTTGCCGAAGATGATTTTGAGGATCCTGGCCTGTATTCCGAATTTGGCACGAAGAGAAGGATAAGCTAGCTATAAGATTCAGCTATTCCAACGATCAAACTTGGAGTCAAGTCTTCCAATCTGTTTTTCAACAACAGCTGCAGCAGCTTCACCCGTAGACCGAAAATTCTGTCTCTCGTTCGTTAGCTAAGACGATCGAGAGACAGCATTTTCGGTCTACTTCACCCGTAACTCCAGGGAGCTCCAACGCGTTGGAGCTCCCTGGAGTTACTTCACCCACGGCCCTTCACCGTATTCTGCGAGGGGTTCAAACCCTTTCAAACATATAATAATTATGGTCGAATTTCCCCTTACCACTCGAGCTTCTTTGCCTTCGGGGTCTGATAAATCATCTGATAAATCAGAGTTCGTATCTGCATGGCTCAGAAAAGTCCTCCAACTCGTAATCGCGGGCACTTTTCCTCTCTCTATATAAGTTACTCGAATTCAGCCAAAATCTAAGTCAGTATAGTAGCCTACTAACGTACTATGTAAAGCGAAGTAAAAAAAAAAAAAGCCGTAAGTGAAATAAACAAAACAAAAAGTCAAAAGCGTTCACCAGTCGCTATGTACGAGGCGAACATAGTCACTGCCGTACTAAAGATGTGTAGGACATTGTACAATCATACAGACGCATAAAACGGCTGTGCACGCGTATATGACCAATGCAAAACTTTCGTTCGGCAAGCTCAGATGGATGAGAACATTGTTCAAAAGAAAAGCTAAAAAACAAAACAAGAGCTGTATATTTGGGCAAAAGCGTTTACTGATCTTGTAGAAAATATATTGCTAATGATTATTCACTCCTAAGATTATATTGATTAATTTCCTATTTTCATAAATTGTCCGTTGAACAGAGGGGTCAAATACCGCATTCTGTGTACAATATTATATGCTGCAGCCTGCAGATCTTGTGCCTCTTACTTTTCATACGTCACTTGGGCGTTAGCCAATCAGCTCACGAGTTTTAAGGAACGGTCCCAAAACCTCTACTTTTTCCCCTTTTTCGCCAAAACGAGACATAATTTGGACAATCGATTGGCAGATTCGTGATTAGAAGGCAAAACTACATGGAAAGAGCACCCATTTTTTCTCTAATTTAGTCAACCTTTAAGCATAAGGAAATATATCAACAAAGTTAATGACAAAAGTAAATAGAAATCAATGTGTCTCAAAAAATGTATTACTGACTGACATTTACACTAGGATATTCTATGCTTGATGAATATTAATTTAAGCATAAGGAAATATATCATCAAAGTTAATAAAAGTAAATAGAAATCAATATGTCTCAAAAAATGTATTACTGACATTTACACTAGGATATTCTATGCTTGATGATGAATATCAATTTAAGCATAAGAAAGGAAAAATATCAGCAAAGTTAATAACAGAAGTATTGTCTTCGGGAATTCAATGTCTCAAAAATATATTACCCGCTGACCTTTAAGGACAAATTCAAGATATTTTGGCAATTTCTTGTCCCATATTATAACCAAGTACTGCGGAATAATGAACATAATTATCCTCGAAGTATCACATTCCTTGCTATTTGGTAATATGTAAGGCAAACTTAAAGCTATCAACAATTATCAGGTATATCAAAATCTTTAATGTAGTCGATAACTTATAGAATAAAATACATTGGACTTGTAATTATACTAAGATTTTCCATGCTTGACAAAAGAGAAAGGGGCAATATCAGCAAAAAATATTGAAAAAGTATTAATTTCTCTAAATACAAAAAGGAAATAGACTAATGAATGCATGTTTGAATATTTACATCAGATTATATCTGATATGAGAACTATTGGCCTAATAAAAATGACCTTTTCAGCTTAACCAGTACAAAAATATTGTGGGTTGTTATGTATTAAAAACACATGTCACTCTAGCATCTAATGTAACCCCAAATGAATTTAGATCTTTATCCAGATCAGGTTCCACACTGATACTGTTTTCTTTGCTTCAGCCGGATGGCCTTATAATATTCATGCAGCTGTTGATAACCCAGCTCAAGAATGAATTTATGGGACCAAGGGGACATTTCTTACCATCTCATTTTCCTCGGGGTCGGCTACCATGCCCTTCAGACCGTAACGCTGGGCTTCCTTGGCCAGCCGACTGGCAAACTCTTCCCCTGTACCCGTCTGGGAACCATAGAACACAACTACATTCCTACCCTGTAAACAAGAAGAAAATGAGTCTATTTATTTCATATTTCTAGATATACATGTAACTTGCACACAAAGAAGAAAAAGAGTAACAAGAGCTGGATATATATATATATATATACAGTACATTTTGCTGAGGAAACAAAGTTTTTAATATTATTTATCATACCCTGGCTTTAGTTGAGCTTCCATTATAATAAGGTGGTCAATCATTCCATACATTTCTTCCTAACAGATAACCATTTCATGCACCATGGTCAAGACTCCAGATTGGTAAATGTACATTACTGTTTGACAATTTAGGACATGTACAATACATGTCATGGCAGGGAGTTGATTTTTTCTAACAGACCTGGGGGTGTGTCATCAAGTGTCTTGTTGATGATATTTAATGACAAATTTGCTCTCAGCCAATCAGATGCAAGGATTACAGTAGCTTATAACAGTTATTGCAACTTGTCATTGATAACAAGTTTTATGAAACGGGCCCCTGTACCCACTCATTGAACCTGGGTTAACCAGTGGCCAGTGTACATGTAGATGAATGTCTTGCTGAGGAACATTAGTGCCATGACAGGGATATGAATCCATACAATCCGCTCCACAGTAGGAACTAAGTTATCCACTTGACCATGACACCTCAACATCAATAATAAACAAAATATATATTTTGATTGCACATGCTCAGATTTATATTCCTATCATTATTATAAAGAATCACTACATGTAAATCGTCAGTTGTGCATAAAATATACAGTATGCATACAAACTAATTTATCAGTGCAATCATAAAAGCATTGCCAGGTGCATCACTTATATTTAAAAATTATTATTCATATAACTATAAATCCACTTTTGTCTCTACCAGATTATATTGAAGTTATCCACTTGGCCATATAAAAACAACAACATCTACCCTTTTATACCAGTGTTCAGATAATTTGTAAATATTATATCTACATATCTCATTATCAAGAAGCACTCGCTTGTAAGTTGTGCATTAAATAACCACAGTTTACATACAGACTACTTTATCAGTAGTCTGCATCATAAAATCATTATAAGTGCATCACTGATATCAACAATTATATGATCATAAAACCAATATTGTCTTAACCAGACATGAACACGCAACTTTACAATCACATTCAATGTCTTTAATGATAAAGCTCTTTTTATCAGGTCAGAAATCTCGAGATGGCACAGATCTAATGGACTTTGAGAATTTTGATGGTGCTCCAATATTTGCTCCCGAGACAATAAGCCAGTTCGCAATTACAATTTGGGCACGTGCACATAAAGGTCGTTTGAACCCAGTTCAATTGACCTTTGACGCAGGTGATTTGTTCACACTTCGAAGCGCGCACCAGTAATCGCTAAATGGCACAGATCTAATGGACTTTGAGAATTTTGATGGTGCTCCAATATTTGCTCCAGAGACATGCCAGTTTACAATTACAATTTGGGTACGTGCACATAAAGGTCGTTTGAACCCAGTTCAATTGACCTTTGACGCAGGCGATTTGTCCACACCTCGAAGCGCGCACCAGTATGATTTTTTACATGTTAAACTAGTAGCGCATCCACTAAAACAAATGCGCATGAGCTCCCAAACTGGGGTCATTTCCGGGTCATTTGCACCATGAACTAATTACGATCTGGCTTATTGCTCCAGGCTATATCTCGTCAAAGAGAATTAGGGTTGCATTTGTGTTTCAGGTTAAGTTTTCGGGCTTGGTTAAGTTTTTTTGGTTTTGTTAAGAATTTGGATAGTGAACGAAATTGATGTGGAGCATCAGAGCATGTGCGATACAACCAATTTCATATATAAAAATCATTACTTACAGATGACTTCATTTTCTGGATAAATCCTGACCCACTACTTGAAGTCATAGTCATTGAGGAGCTGAAAGATATGAAAGGGACAGTAATCTGTGAATGACTTGAATGGTATTATTTCAAATAAATGGGTATTAATTAATCTTTACATTCTCAATTTCTCAGATATTATAACAGGTATTCCTATATAGTTCAATGGTGTTAAATGTATGATGTACATGCACATGGACATGTAGCAAAAGTCAAAATCTTGCTCAACATTTACAACACGTTTCAGTTTCCAGTGTATTTCTAAGTAGCATCACTTTCATTATCATGAGTTATTGCAACTTATTAATGGGTAATACCCAGTTCTCAAAGGAAGGAAAAATATATCAGTTTTCACATTCAATACCAATGTAGGTAGAACAACACCCATAAAATGTTCTCACTGAAATTGTTAGTGAACTAATGAATTCACAGATTCAAAAGTTCTTCTTTCACTGATCTATTTAAACAAGAAAAAAAAATCCAAAATGATGTGTACTTAAAGGAGAAAACATAACACCAACTAATATTGTCCTCCTTAAACATTCAAAGGTAATTGGAGAAAACTAACCATAGATTGATTTTTACTCTTTGACCACCCTTTAATGTACCAAGAAAATTTAACTGTCATAAAATCAATGACCTAAATGAACAACAATGCCTTTAATGTTTAACTGAAAGTCATGTGCGTTGTCTGTCATCAGGATTAGAATTGGATTCTTAATGCATTGCATGACCTCTTTTGTATTTTTTTCTTATTCACACAACTTCCCTAAATAGACCTGTTTACTAAGTGTTCAAATTTATGGATGCTTCTTTCCTGGGGACCTAGTAACGAGGTATTCCTTTAACCTGTTATTAATGAATGAACTACAATACTTGGAATCCAGTTTGCATACATTACTTGTTGCTATGTCTGACAAGCCTCTGGCAAGCTTTCAGGTTTTCAAGCACAACCTTTGTTTCAAAAGTATGCATAAAATTTGAATTACTTTGTAAACAGGTCTATAGTTGAAAGACTTTTCCCTGAGGTCTATGTAATTAAAAACATGTTCAATAGAACGGTCCTGTAATGTTTTCAAATTTATGCACATTTCTTTCTGAGGGACCTCGTGACGAGCTATTCCATTAACCTGCTTTTTATAAATGAGCCTCAATGCTTGGAATCCAGTTTGCATATATTACTTGTTGATATGTCTGGAAAGCCTCCAGCAGGCTTTCAGGTTGTCAAGAACAACCTTTGTTTGAAAGGTATGTATAAAATCAATACACTACCGAAGCGGTCTATTCATTGACCACATGAAAATATAAGGTCTATAAACAGCTGTGAGCTACAGTAATGTCCTACATGTTCAGTGGTTAGTCCACCGATTGCAGGTTCACGATTCTGAAACACTTTTATTTTTGCAGGTAAACCTCAACATGGAAATCTTTCCTAAGAACATACATATTAACCCTTTCAAAGACAACTGACCACATCTGGTGGTTTGTATCAATAACTTTATATGATTCAGAGCTTCAAATATATACCAAATGCATGAGTAGAAAGAGCAAAAATTTCTGAACACATTGTGTCCCTTTTTGTTGCCACAGACCATTTTGCGTTTGATGCCAGGAATTTAAAAAAGAATAAGCTTTAAAGTCCTCAAATTGGCAACACATTGAGAGGTTCAAAATCACTGTTTTTTAAATCAAAATAGGCAATTTTGTAAACTTTGACAAAGTTTCAAACTATGTACATACTGTTTTCAAAGACATTACATTTTATTAGAACCATGTTGCATTAAAAGAAAAATATTTTTGTTGCCAATTTGAAGAACATGTGATTAATTCAGCCCTTAAATAATTCCGGTCATGAAAGGGTTAAAAATAAAACATAAACATCAATTTTTTCTGCCATTAAAATATTGAATGCATACGTGTGATCACATTCAAAATCAAATATACCAATACAACAAATATAAACAATATGTCCATTAATAGGTTTCTTATGTCTGGTGGCAAGTTCATGTAAAAGTATAACAGGTTATAATGATTCAATAAGCACGTTACTACAGGTATGCAAAATATCAGAAGATATATGCTTGCAACAAGTAATAAATCTTATTTAAAACATGTAACTTCCATTACATCATGCAACTTTCCTAACATCATATGTAGGAACAAATTAAAGCCTTCAAGAGGATTTTTCCAATCTTTACATGACTTATTTTTAATCTGTATGGAGTGCAAATCACAATTTTTTTTTTTATTGCAGCACTTTTCATGAAGTGATTCTCAGGCGACCATTTCAACTTTCAATATTTATGCTCCCTACTTAAATATTTACAAACCACAAGCAGATGATACAACATTAGCATAACACTATTGACACATGTCACATGCACGCTATACCACACTCGTGCATAATACATGTAAAAGGTACATGTACATGATGCAGAAGTTACTGATAGACCTAACCGCATTATTTTAGTACTAAAACTGATTTCAGGCCCACATATCCCAAGGAATCGACTAATTTTATGTATACTTCTTGAACAAAAGTTTTTCTCTAGAGACGACTCAAAAGCTTGCCAGAGGCTTGCCTACATAGCAACAACTAATGCATATGCAAAATGGATTTCATCCATAGAGATGCCATTATGCTTATGTAGCAGGTGCACTAAAAAGTGTTAACTAAGGATTCTGGAGAGAAACATGCATAAATTAGTAAACTGGGCACGTCTAAAGAGTTGCGATTGATTGCAAATAATTTGCAATCGATATCAATAGACCTGTTTACTAAGTGATTCAAATTTTATGCATACTTTTGAAACAAAGGTTGTTCTTGGCAACCTGAAAGCTTGCCAGAGGCTTGTCAGACATAGCAACAAGTAATGTATGCAAACTGGATTCCAAGTATTGTAGTTCATTCATTAATAACAGGTTAATGGAATACCTTGTTACTAGGTCCCCAGGAAAGAAACATCCATAAATTTGAATCACTTAGCAAACAGGTCCATTGCAACTCTGTACTAAAGAGATAGGAGCTGCGATTGATATCAAGTTAAGATTGATTTGAATTCAATCCATACCTTGTAATGGGATTAACAAGTCCCTCTGCCTTATTCTCTGCCTTCTTCCTAAAGAAGAACCAGTAGACGCCCACTCCGACACTCAGACCAAGGAGGAAGATGTCTAGCGTACCAATCGTTGGACCAGCCATGGTTTCAGTTGATGTAGCTTCTATCGATTCACTTGCTTCAGCCTCAGGAAACATGATACCTCATTCATACTAGAAAAATTATAAGGAAATCAAAGTTATTCAGAGTTACAGATCAATTTCACTTTGTCAGAAAACAGAATGTCAATGCGACTATTGCCCCAATCTCAGCACTACATGAATGTCGACACAATGTTTTTTACAAGACTTATTATTTTCTGGGTACGGTTATTACTTTGCCTTTCTCTTTATTCTACATATACCTTGACCTTTTACTTTCTCATTTAAGTGAGCTTTATACTAAGCAAGAAAGACAAAGAGAAACTTGTGTTAATATTGTTGAATTTTTCTTCTGTCAACATAAATCAACAAATTGCACTAATGATGGCACTATCAATATCTTAAGTAAATAATCTAAGAGATAAATTAGCGTAGCAGGATTTGCAGACAATTTCAGATTGGTTATTTCAAATTCCAAACCTTCTTAGCTTCTCCCTTATCATTTATCAGATCTTTATGAAGCTACATTTATGTGACTATTTGGCTATCACAAAAAGCAACTTCCATCAGTGCTATCAACCTTTCATTTGCCATGAGTGCAAATTGGAAGAATCCCAGGCATGCCAAATAGGTACAATAATAGGAACCAATTAACTAAAGGATTTGAACTGTGCATTACAAAAGCTTTGTATAATAACCCACTTCTGGTCTACAATGGCTACCTTATAATCCCTTAATCCCTTTATCCCCTGAATGTACTAATCTTAGGGATGGCAAGGTTTGTCACCTCAAGTATAAAAAAGCCCACTTGAAAACAAATTATTATGAAAAGTAACTGCTCATTACATCATTTACATGTGCAAGCAACGTTGCAAAATAAAAATAAACCTTGTGCAACTGGTTCCAAATGTAACGAATAAAGGCTAAGTCCACACTGAAAAGAAGTTGGCATTATAAAAAAAAAATTAGAAAACAGATCAATGATCGTAAACTCTGAAGATTTTTTTTTTAAAGACTAAGAAACTTATTGATGTTTAAAGTTGAAATTGATCAAATGCCAATTGGCAACTTTATGACATACCTTTAGAGCATTCATAGGTCCAAACCTATGTGGAACTATGGAGGATATTCTCTGTTGCACTTGTGTATAAAATGGATTATCAACATTAAATGTAAGCAGGACTTAATTTACAATCATAATTTGCTAAATGACCCAACTCAAGAACTTTTCCACTACATGTATAGATCTACTCTGCTACAAATCCGGTAGATCCTAGAGGCTTTGCGTAATATGGGGTCAGGCAAACTCGTCTCTAAGGACAAATTGGCACCACTGATGAAGTTTCATGAGTTGAAGTATAAGAGCATGCTACACACCGGACAACTAAATAGAGTTAGCTGGTGGTACCACTCACGGAACCATTACTACGTGGGGCTGTGTCAATTTTGGCGGTGGTCACGACCTCTAAGTTGAAGAGGTACATGTAAAAACACTGATATAATCAGCAAAATTTTGAGAAAATACATTTTAGGATGATAGAATATATCTAATTTCATGCCAGATTCTTCAAAAGGATCTTTATCATCTTGATCAAGTGAAATTTTCAGACTGTTTTGGCTGGCGATCTTGCTCCTTTTCAGCACACATACTAAATATCATACACTTGCTATGAGAGGCCCTAACTAATTAGCCCTGATCATGAACATGTGGCCAATAAGTAACATGAAATTACTTCATGAACATTACCCATATGAATTAGCTGTACAAGCTCCTTGGCTTATCAATCTGGTACTGGCCTACGGAGCTGTACATGGGATCCATATACTGTGTGTGGAGGGACATATTAACAACAAAAAATTAGATCTAATTATCACCATTTCTCACAAACTGTGAGCCATGCAAACCAACCATGCCAACCTCGGAGTTTGCTAAAGGGGTTACCTTCCAGGACCAACTAAGATTTTAAAAATTGAATGAATAAGAAGAAAAAAAAAAAAAGATTACGTGCCTTAATTTCATCTCATCATCTCATCAATCCAACTTAATCTCATCAAATCCAACTTCTCCAACGTTCCGCCGAGCTCCTGCCACTCGCCTCTCATGAATATTCATAATCCTCCCTTCTCATCTCTCGCGAGAACGTATACATATAACTACATGTAGCATTGGAGCTGCTGATACATGCGTATTGCAAACTATACACTGCAGTGCACCAACCTACGGAAGTGTTTCATACAGCCATGATCTGCAAAATTTAAGGCCTTTTTTGTTTGTATCATCGTCATCAAAAAGAAAGAAAACACAACACTCACAACAGTCATCCGGAAGGTATCATAAGAATAACATCGTGCTAAATTAGCCTAATATCAAGTTATGTCATGTTTCATGGGCATCATTTTGGCAAGCGAGCCTGGAATCCCACCTTTCAAAAGGACTGCGGTCATTGGCTGTGCGCAGCCGGCAGGCCCAACCATGCCAACGCTACGAGTTCGGGCTGCCGCAGTAATCCGGCCCAGCTTAGCACTGCACCGCGCAATGCACGAGAGAGCTGCTTCGCCCTCGCCCTCGGCCGGTCGACCTAGCTACCAGCTAGCTAGCTGCACTGCCTAGTCAGTCCACCGAAGCTCGAAGGCACCGAACCCTATTTTGTTATCTGACTCCACTCACACTGCCACCCAAACACTGATAGACTATCAACTCACCAATTAATTACTCCAGAATCTTCTAAATAGGTTTCCAAATCACTGTCGATTTTTGTTCACATCAACTTTATAACATAAATCAAAGTTATTCCACAGAGCTCGAGTCAATATATAGTCTTTCAGCTTTCGCAGCTTTCGCATGCAATATATACAATAACCTTTGACCTTGCTTCAGCGCTTCAGCTGGTCATACGGCCGCATAGACAAATTAAATGGTACGTACGTTGCGCACGTTATGAACACGTACGCACAGCGCATGCGCACAAGCCCGTATTTTTTGTTTAACACCCACCCCCATCCAAAAAAGGTGCATCGATCATGCACCTTGCATCCAAATTCTTTAGTTTATAGAATAATCAATTTATCATTCGGTTAGAGTTAACTTTTAGGGCCATCATCACTTCTTCCTCTTCCTTCAACATTTCTGTCGATAAAACTTTCCGATATAGATCTTTAAAAAAATATTTTTGTTTAAATGAGAGGAAAGAAAAATAAGTACCCGGCCAGTAGGTCTACATCAATGTACAAGGACTAGTGGATAGAGGTTAATTGGGTAATTTTTTTTCTTCCAAAATCTATCAGACGTTTGGAAGGTCGTCTTATGAAGTTGATCACTATGATGATTAATTAGGCATACACTCCGGTAAAATGAATGATGTTTCGGTGGGGGGGGGGGGGGGTGAAAATTCAGAATTACTAAATTTCGTGCAAATTTAGTTTCCTTCGTCCGAAGTGCACGATGGCGACTTTATCATAGTCTGATATATCTTAATCATGGGCGGAAATCGTGACGTCACTCTATTCATCATGGGGGGGGGGGGGGGGGGGGGACGACACAATAGCCGTCCCCCCCCCCCCATGAACAATAGATTCTCTACTCGGATTGACGCCCATGATCTTAATGAATAGTAGGTCCCCCCCCCAAAAAAAAACAAACAAACAAACAAACAAACAAACAAACAACAACAACAACAACAACAACAAACGCCAACTATAACAACAACAAAAACAGGAGCGAAAAAGCGGGGGAAAAAACATAAAAAGGCGCTACGAGTTATCCTTCTCTCAAAATTTGCTAAAACATGAAAACGTTGCCCTCCCTGCACCCCTGATACATACAGTTCGATATTGTGTCCAAATAACTGAAAAGCAGTCCGAGGGTGTCGAACTAACTTTCCGCCTATATAAAAAAAGGTTTGCTACGATCCGTTATTGGAATCATCTTGATTCAAATCTAAAGCAAGCTTCCTCTCTTAAATCTTTTAGAAGAAATCTTAAACATTATCAAATTAGCTCTTACAGTAAGTCCATAACAATTGTACAGTATTTGGTTTTCTGCCTGTGCCTAAACAGAACATAAACAAAACCTTTCTTTCAAGACATCTTTTTAATCATACGTACTTAATACATATACATGTACACGTATTATGTGTATCTGGTTTTTCTACTACTATAAACCCAATAGGCTGACATTAACTGCTAGTAGTATATTGTATGCTTATTTTATTTTGATGTTTTAGTGATGTTTGTGTGTGTTTTTGTTGTTGTTTTTTCCTTTTACACACATGTCTTTATTGGGGCACCTAGTTTTAACAAGCTGTGCTTTTCCTTAGGTTCTCCCATGATCCGCTTTTTTCTATTGACTATAATGTAAATTTTTCACTTTTGACTATACATGTACTTTGGAATTGTTATTGATTATGATATCTGTATTCGAAATTTTGAACGATGCATACTTTTCAGTTGTAATGTTCACGGCAGATTTCTGCAGTATTATGAAATAAATTCATTCATTCATTCATTCAATTCATTCATTCATTCATTCTCTCAAATTTGCTAAAACGTCAGAGCTTTCGCGCTTAGGCTAGCGCGGGAAGAGGGAAACCCCCCCCCCCCCCCCCCCAGCCCCTCCCTGCACGCTTCGCGTGCTCACGACCGCTCCCCTAATTTTAAATCCTTGCTACGCGGTTGTCCGCTTTCAAGGAAAAATAAGGAACTTTGAAAGTGTCAATGACATTATTAAGGAGGTTGAAAAATTTCAAGGAAATTCAAGAAAAAATTGTAACATCAGGAAAATCAAAGAAAATCAAAGAAAATCCAAGTTATGGAAACTATGTATACTGAAAGTGAAAATCAAAGTAAAATATGGAAAATAAAGCATGATGGCAGAATAAATAAATGATATTCTGGACACAATATTCAGTTACCGGTAATGATCCATAGCCAGGAGAACTTTGACCAGACTCTGTATTATGGTCTGATCACGTCTTGTCTTGAGAACCACGTGTGTGAGTGACATGAAGTCAGTGAGCATCTACAAAAAGTCCACTAGCGTATCTGAAGGGGGAATTGCCCCTCCCCCCCCCCCCCCGACAGATTTATACTGACCATGAAAAAATAATGACTGATTCTTTCAATCATAATTTGATTTGATTTGATTTATTTATTTCTGCTTGATTTCTCAATTCATCAAATAATGCATACGTTATACAAATTATGCGATATACAATACAATGGAACATCATGACATTAATATATCTTAAACTACAAGGCTAACAGTAGGATTATAGAAAGAGAAATCAAACAAGAGGGTTTTCATAATAAGCCGAGGCTTGACAGCATGAAAGCCCTTTGAGATAAAATATAATTAAAAAAGTAATGAGAGAGAGAATGGGAAGAGGATACAGAGAGAAATAGGGATGAAGAGAGGAGGATAAAATGAGGCAATTGTACCTTTCCAAATATTTTAAATAACAACTGTATTAACAATAGAGAGCTAATCATCCGGTTTGAGAGGCAGACATGATATTAACATAATAGCAAGTGGTAAACTCGTTTTGTAAACTAATATCATATCTGCCTCCCAAAGAGGTGAAAATGTGCCAAGTCATGGGTCCTATTTACATAATTATACAAGATATATTATGGGTGTACTACACAATCATTATTGTGGGGAATATTGCTTAATTAGGTGATTTTTTGCTGCTCGCTTGAAAGAGTACATTAAAGTCATGTTTTTTATTTCGGGAGGAAGGGAATTCCATACATCAGGGCCAGAGTGCCTAATAGAATTATGTGCAAGAGCAGTCCTGGGGTTAAATAAATGCACATTTTTTGATTGTCTGGTGGGATATGCGTGAATTTGTGTGTTCGATTGAAATAATGTTGCAAATACTGGGGGTAAAAGGTTGGAGTTATACTTAAACATGAATAGAGCTTTTTGTAGGAAATTAATATCTTTGACCTTGAGGGACTTAAGACGAAAAAACA
Organism: Heliocidaris erythrogramma; assembly: GCA_025617745.1. Classification (NCBI taxonomy): domain Eukaryota; kingdom Metazoa; phylum Echinodermata; class Echinoidea; order Camarodonta; family Echinometridae; genus Heliocidaris; species Heliocidaris erythrogramma. Next base: position 16,160,090 of record CM046861.1, read on the forward strand.
GAGGGTCAGTGTGAGAGCAAAAACTTGCCCCACTACACGCCCGGATGGCTTTTTTCTGGAGAATTAATATGGGATTTGTATAACATTTATGAGTTGCCCAGATAATATTACAATATGATATGTATGGCAAGACAAGCGTATTATACAGCGTAAATAGTACAGAAGTAGGTAAAAAATATTTTAGCTTAGTTAACAGACCAACATTACGAGAGATAGGTAAAATTATGTGTTTTACATGATCATTCCATTTTAAATTTTCATTAATATACACACCAAGAAATTTAGTCATTATTTTGTTTTCAAGAAGATTACCATCAATATATAAATCATGATTTTGCAAGTCAACTTTTCTTTTACCTCTGAAATAAATATAGTTGGTTTTCCTTAAATTGAGTGACAAGATATTACTTTTAAACCATGTAGATAACTTCGGTAATTCATTATTCAAAATAGTAATTAAACGGTGTAAGTCAGAGTGTGAACAAAAGACATTTGTATCATCAGCAAATAAAATATACTGTAACATAGGTGAAGCATTTGAAATATCATTAACATAAATTAGAAATAATAAGGGGCCTAAAATTGAGCCTTGTGGGACTCCGCATGTTGTTGGTAACATATTCGAATGAGCGGATTCAAAGGAAACAAATTGTTGTCTGTGTGATAAATAATTCTCAAACCAATGAAGTGCAGTACCCCGAATCCCGTAATGTTGTAACTTATATAGTAAAATTTTGTGATCAAGAGTATCAAATGCCTTGCTAAGATCCATAAATATACCAATTACATGTTCATGATTTGCCAAGGCATCTGATACTCTGTCAAATAACTGCATTAAGGCTAAATCGGTAGAATGATTCTTACGGAAACCAAATTGATTAGGATTAAAAAAACTATTTTCAGACAAAAATCCATATAACCTATTATAGACAATCCTCTCAAGAATCTTTGAGAAACTTGACAAAATAGAAACAGGTCGATAATTACATATACAGGAAGGATCGTCTTTCTTATAAATTGGTATAACCTTTGCAATTTTAAAGGGGGTCGGGAAGACACCAGAGGAGAGTGAGAGATTAAAAATATGGATTAGAGGTGACAAAATATTATTTATAATCTGTTTCAATAAGTGAGTACTAATTTCATCATGACTAGAGGAGTGACTACATTTGAGGGTGCGGACGATTCTTAATATTTCAATAAAGTCAGTGGGGATGAAGAATATGGATGTATCTATTGATTGTGATAAAAATTCTACAAAGTTACAATTACTATCATCAACTTTAGCAGCTTGGTTTGGACCTACATTAACAAAATATTCGTTGAACATGTTTGCTATTTCAGGGGGATTTTTGATAGAATTACCATCTCTATTAAATACTTGGGAATTAATATGTGATTTGCTCTTATGAAGGATTTCGTTAATTATTTTCCATGTGGTTGAAATATTACCTTGAGCATTATCTATTTTATTAGAAAAGTACATCCGTTTTGATAATCTTATTACACTTGTTAATTTATTTCGATATATTTTGTAATTACGCACATTAATAGGGTTTATTTCGAAGTAATAACATATAGACATAGAAATCTTTAGTTTATTCATGATAAAGCATTAAACCTATCCAAACACTTCAATCAAAACGTCATGAGGCCAACCTTTTTACCCACTCGCTCCGTTAGCTCCCAAATATCTACGAGACATTGTGCTGTTGCTAATGATACTACAATGAAAAGACATAAAAGGAATTTAAAAGCACAAGTTGCGATTTATGAAATCCAACCTTTGTGTAATAATTTGATTTATGTGAAAGCAGAAAAATCAGAGAAGCAGAGTGGTGGAAGTCTGAACAAAATAGGGCAATTAAACGATAAGAGAGTTATGATTTTTGAAAGTTGTAATCACAATGGGAAATTCAAATTGGCTGAATTGATACGCGGTACGGTCACTGTCATGTAGCGGCGGTCAACTTTCCTATTCGCTCCAGCACACAAAATGACTAAACTGTAATTTTTTTTTTAAATGTATAACTTTGTAGGATCTTTTTCTTTTTGGAGGACATGTAGTATTTTCCTCATCCTAACTTCATTTTTTTCTTTAACTTCTCACTTTCACTTCCGATTATACAAAGTCATTTTGAGAGGACATTGCCCTTTATAAGTCACGACCACTCCTCTGTTATCGATCACATTTATTTATTAGTGGTCAGCTGCATAGCCATGGGCCTTCGCACTTTTTTTGATAAAAAGTATAATAGGTACTTATGCTGTGGTGTTCTTATATATTTTTGAACACAATCATGTAGATAGATGTTTATACTGTTTTGGTTTTTACTGACTATAAATGTCATGAGATTTAACCAACCTTTTATAAGCAGGCACAGTGCCTGTTGTAAAATTTGATGGTAGTATGTTCAGCTCCATCTCCTGTATATAATAACCATTAATATTTTCATGTTATATCACTTCATATATATTTTTATTCTAATCTTACTTTGTTAAAGGCATATACATTTTTCTTTATCTGCATCTCTTGCCAGCTTGAATCAAAGTGTAATCGTTATTGTTTGTATGTGCTCGCATATACAATATCAGGAGGGTGAGTTAATAAATTAAACTAAACTAAACATTAGTGACTCACTCTCAATTCAAGAAATTTGCCGTCAAATCTGATTGTGCTGCTGAACTGGTATATGGAACAACAATAAGATTGCCAGGTCAGTTTGTGGCTCCTAATCAGAACGGTTGTGATTTGGACCCTAGCAACTACATCCACCGACTACGGAGACAGATGCAGAACCTCAGACGGCCAAACCTCAGTCCACTCGTGCTCAGCAACACAAACCACAGGTCCATCCTGATCTCTCAACATGCATGCGACATGAACCTCTCCATGAAAAGGGCTGGTGACCTCTAGATAGTCTGCAAGCACAGACCGTAAAGTTGACACTTTATCAGAAAATCATTGTGTTTTGAGAGAATCCTAACCCAGCTACCTACTTGGTCGTGTCAGTATCAGGAGCAGCTTTTATAGTACAGGACCTATGGTAGTCTTACAGTGCCGACACTCATTTACGACTGACCAGGGTTTGTGCCTGCAAACTAGGTGAACTCCACTAGAGCTCTTTGGTTCTCGATTCTTGGATGAGTATGCTCTATAGCTCTTTGGATCTCGACTTTTCGAGCAGTATGCTCTCATCGTTTCTCAGCATCATGAAAAGTATCGCTGATAATTCACTAAATTCAACCAATCCGTTGACGAATCAGTTTCTTCCAAAGCTCTATACGAGCTTAATCATTCAAAGAGGAGCGTTATGCCCAAGGATATAGCAGTATCTTGTACATCATTCACTGTTGCGGTGCGTTATCCATTTATACAATAATCGCATACAGATAAGATTCGCAAATTACAAAGAGGCCATCTCGCTCTTCGAATACCAGTCATGAAGGTGACATAGCCTCAATTTGTATCAAAAGTCTGTGTAGGAGAGGATGCATCCCCCAGCCCACTCCCCCCCCCCCCCCCCCCCCCCATCATACGCCTATAGGGACAGTCCGTATAAGCTTCTATCATAATTTTCCTTCATCAGTGAGCATGTGTAATGTAATATTTCACTATCATATATTTTAACCAAGGAGAAAGAAAGAGAGAGGCCGAGGGGGGGGGGGGGGGGAGGGGGGGGGGGAGGGGGTGCACTGAAATGAAAGAAAGATGATAGCCCCTCCCATATACCCTCCCTCCCCTCACTCGATAACTTCGCTTTCTCGCATTTCATCCATGCCAGTGCGCCCGCCCCCCCCCCCCCCCCCAACATGGCCCTGGTGTCCACCAATGGTTGGACCGATTTAGCTAGCTACGCCATTGATATCCACTCTGAATGAACAACGATGAAGCCATCGAGATCGATGTCGGAACCAGTGCAGTTCAAACAATCTTCTCTAATCTGATGAGCCACCAAGCCCAAGAGCAAACGGAAAATCTCGCGTTAATCCATTTATTCAACACCGAGTTAAACTGATTATAACACATCTATTTTCAGTGCACATTGTGAACACATTGGAAAATATCTTCTAAACTATAGAATTATAAATGCATACTTTGCTTTGTAGATTAGCATAATAGCTGTAGGGCTTGTAATGATATAGGCAGCCTTCGTGTGCTGACAAAGAACAAAAACAACTATTAAGGGCATAATAATCGTACCCCGGCACACTTTGCGCAATATCTCATGCCTTTGTAATTAGTATTGGTGTTTACGAAATAAATTTAGATACGAGAATAATCATCATCGGTTTTATTACGATGATAAATCAACACACAACGGAGAACAAAATAATAAAAGTGATAATAATGTTGGCATACTCTTTGTTTGTCTCTTGAAAATAAGGAAATGATGACATTTTGTAATCAATGAAGGTATGAATGACTAATACTGATATGCCCATTGCACACTCTACGATCCATCTGCGATCAGATTTTCTAATGACTGATTAACTACTGATAAACGGAATTTCCAAGTTAAACGGAAATCACTCGACCGCAAAATATAGGGCGCTATTAATTTATTCAATCAACCCCTGAAATCCGCTTCATGATAGTATGGTCCTTGACCGTCTTCGAAAGAAAACCTGATATCGTCTAAAGGTGATGAAATATTGTACTCTGACGTGTTGCACACTATTATTTTGAAATTAGCGACAGAATTTTCATCAATTCTTTCGTCATGAGTACCGACGAGTCATGTGATCATCCACGTTCCCAAAATTTGGCATCTCATCAGATGTGCCACCAACGCATGATACTCAAAATGCATTTTGATTCAAATGTTATTACGGTACATAATGAAATTCATAAACAACAGCATTCTTGAATATGGAGGCGATGGATAATCGAAATAAAATGAACTTCACCAGGCCCCTAGTTCAAGTGCGCACATTCAACATACATGTACCAAAATAACAACTCATCATCAAAGACAACAAAACATCATTACATTATGAAAATATACTCACGCATATTATTAAAACCACCACTGACTATCTCTGTTGCATCATCGGCAAAGTATAAGATGCAATCTGTTCAGATAAGACGCGGTGAGACAATGCTCCGTATTCTGAACTCCGGTTTAACTTAAACCGCGGTCTAACTGTGGTTTAAACCCAGTCTAAAACTGCCCTTTGAACCAGAGTTTTAGAAAATCACGTTCTGAAATCCGGTTTAACTTCAACTACAGTCCAGTATGGCTTAACTTTGTACAGAAATTTAGACGGGACTTACGGTTTAAGTCAGTTTTGATTAAAGCTCTGGTTTAACTTAGACTGGAGTTTAAGTTAAACCGGAGTTCAGAATACGGGCCAATGAGTTTTGCTGATCGTCGAAGGCTTGGTTTGGAAGAAACAAGGGCGCCTATTATAATTATACACACAAAGTTTGGTTTAACACGTTTTTCAGTACAACGGATCACAACATTATTGGTGCTTTTCCAACAAGGATAGAAGAAATGGCAATATTTAATACAACTCACTGTTGACCGAGTATATACGGCTGCATTGCTCTGAATCGGGGGGGGGGGGGGGGCAACAATGAAACTTATGAATAATTTTATTTCTTTGATGATTTCATGTTTGTCTTGTTTTCAGATTTCAATATTATAGCAGTTCAGAAAAATTGGTATACGGTATATGCATTGAAGAAATACTCAGTAGACATAAGCACAGAAATATACACAATCAGTGGCCTAATTATGTATGCAATACGTCGAAATAAGCCTCATGATATATAACGAACGGTAGTGAATTAGAAAATATATCATTATGTACAATATTGCACGGTAGATTGCATCTTATTGCATAAAAGATAAATGGGAGGAAAATTTGGGATAAAAGAGAAATAGAGAGAGAAATAGAGAGAGAAATAGAGAGAGAGAGAGAGAGAGAGAGAGCATTATGAAGGAGGGAGCTAGAGCAATGGGGATGAGATTTATACCCGAGAAGTTATCTATGAGAAGCAAACATTGAATTTCAAGCCATTATAGAAGCCCTCCGCCCCGCCCCTTCCATTCCATCATCTTACGTGACAAGATTCGTGTATTAGTTACGATCGGATATTTAGAGTGGTGTTGATTTTGTAAGAATGCCAATGGAACAACATGAACGTAGTTATATACCAATTCAATAATAAATCAAGGAATTGACGCAGACTTTTGTAAATTTCATTTTGGGGGTTTGCACTACAAAATAATAATATTGGACCCAGCTTCATTTTCTCGCTTGATTTGCAATATTGTGATGCAATCCTACTATGCTTTGTGCAAACAAATTCGAAGCTCTGATTCCTATAGCTACCGTATTAATTCTTCCACACATGGACTCATAATTTAATAGAGTGCAAAAAAGAAGGGAGAGAGAGAGAGAGAAAAAGAGACGGGATATTACAAAAAGATTCAAAGATTGTTTGAATGGCAAAGTGCAGCTGATGACGTCATGGACATGATGGAGAAGAAGATCACGTTTCTGAGCATGAGGAGGTCTTTCAAAGTTCATTCTACCAATATTGTCTATAGTCTGAACTCACGCTCAATGCCTATTATTATTGAAAGGCCACTTCAAACCCCTTTCGCATGCACTATATAGACTCCACTATGTTCATACAACTCATTTTCATGACAATTTATATTGGATTCTATCGATCCACTGGCATAACCACTGACTTGTTGAACAAGCGCGAGGGGGAGGGGGCACAGACAGGGTGGTAGGCGGGGTGGTAGGCAGGGTAGGGCCTACCCCTGTATAGGGTTACGGTGGATGACCTAAAAAAAAATTAGCAGATATCTTAAGCCTATACGTGACGGGGACCATGAGCCCCAGGCTATACGCTTATACATGCCGGTAAAAAAATCACATACATGCACTAAAAATGAGCTAAATAATTATGAATGACGAAAGCGCAAAATGCATTATAATGATTCAGTGAAAAATCAATATTCTGATACTCTGATAAAATTGGACTTAGTGAAATATCATTCTACACAATATATAATAATGCTTCCATGTCATAAGTTCCACGTGTTTTATGTAATAAGATGGAAGCATGCATGGTATGATGCAATGAGATTAACATGCATGATCATGCGTGCATGTCTAAATCTGAAAAATCAACAACGATTACGAAATACAGGCCTATATCAACCATGCTCCTGCAGCTGTCATGCTCCTGACCACAGAACTCCTTTATAGTTCTGTGCTCCTGACCCATTATGTACACAGAAAGAGATGGCGCCCTTTATACATTGTATACAGTGCCGTACATAGATATACGGTACTGATTGTATACAGTGCCGTATATCTAAGATTCTTTCATCTCTTAACGGTTGTCTTATTCATCATTGACTTTTGCGTATTTTTCATCAACCGTCGCAGGACACTTATTTTTTATTCTTTGCCGTATATCTATTTACGGCACTGATTGTATACAGAGCCATGCATGCACATGGATAACAGAGTATATATTTTACTGAGATTAACGATTATAATGACTCTGATTTCAAACAACAAAAGCAATTAGGCCTATATATTGAAAAAAAATGAAAGAAAATGAATGGGCGTAATGGGGTCCAGTTTCCCTCCATAATTCCCTGACAAGCAAAAAAAAAAAAAATTGTTGGTCTTGAGGGGGGTGCGTTCGCACCCTCCGCACCCCCCCCCCCCCCCCCCCCTGGCGACGGCCATGAATAGGGTCCACAATTCCGAACATTTTTGTAGCCGAATTGGTTTCATAATTCCAATGGATCGTTATTCCGAAGGTTCATAATTCCGAAAATATTCCGAAGGTATCTTGTAACCCAATTTCATTTTCTAAATTACGAACCTTCGGAATTTAAAGGAGAATTAACCCCAGAATATAAATGTACTTATGTTCAAAGGTGTAGTATATTCTTAATCATTGGCCTGTATCACTTTAGAAATAAAATATCAGAAAAGGGTTTAAATCAAGACATTCAAGCACACGGTATCATCTGCTAACACTTTACATGGGGGCTGCCATTTTCTTGATGATATGGAGTTGTACATGAACCATTGGAAACCGTTCCGGTCAAGAAGATATTTTTAATCCTATAGAGCTAAATTGCTTCTCTTCATTGTAAAAAAATCCCCATATATGATGGAAAATACATAATAGGTGTATACATAATATACTAAAATTGAAATTTATAGATTTCTTTTTAAATTCTCTGGTTTTGCTAAATAGAAATCGATTTCTTGGGCTTGCCTGGCAGAGCAGAACATAATTTATACAACGCGCATTCTGACTATTGAAGTCCATTATCTCAAAGCAGGTGAATGTATAGTTTGTCATGATTGAGGATCGGGAGAGTTATCATCCATAAATTTGAATTAATTTGCTCCGTCGCGTACGTCATAGTATCACGAAAATAGATTTATATTTAGTAAAATAGTGATTTTCAAAGAAATATAAAACACATTTTCGTTTTAAGAATATATGTATATATCTGTTAAATATATTAAATCCCAAATGGGATTTTGTATCAGGAAGAAAGGCAATTTTTCATTCGGATTAAAAATATCTTTATGTACACATCAAGAAAATGGCAGCCCCAGGTATCGCTAGCAGACAATACATTTTGCTGAGAAAATCTTGATTTATACCCATCTCGTATAATTTAATGCAAAACTACGTAGGGCAACAAGAAAGAATAGATTACATCTTTGAATATAAGCACATTTATATTTTGAGGTTAATTCCCCTTTAACCTTCTGACGAACCTTTGGATTAAACGAACCTGCGGAGTAATGAACCTTCCAAATAAGAACCTTTGGAAATGACTTCTTGCGAATTCGTAAATGATAATGTGGGATATATTCAATTCAATTCAATTTTATTCAGCAAATTCATAAAAAAACAAATACAATACATGTAATACATTAAAAACAATAAAGATACTTTAAGAAATTGCACGGAAATGCAGCAATAAGACGAAGTCTTATATTGAAGCCGCACCCCATGTTATACATAATACAGTACATGCCCTAACACACACACACACACACACATATAAAATGCCTTTTATATAATGTTATTGCACGTAAATTGTCTGAAGTAAATACATTTTATATTTTTTCTTAAAAACATTAGATGATGAACTAGTTTTGATATCATTTGGTAATTCATTCCAAATTTCTGACCATGATAAAATATGGATTTTGAACTATCGTGGTTCTTGCACATAGGCATATATATGTAATTCTATTACTCCGTGTAAACTAATCATGTATTGAAGTATTCACATTAAACTATGACATAATAGAAACTGAAAGAACTTTATGAAAACACATATACATGAATATTGCACTTTGAAGTTTAAACATATCATAAATATTTACATTTTTAAGCCGAACAAAAAGTGGTGCGGTATGAGCTAAATACTTACTTATAATAATTCTTATAGCTCTTTTTTGAAGTTTAAAATACTCTATTAGTATCTTTGGCAGTAGAATTTGCCCACATCAATATACAATACAATTTAAATAAGGTGATATATCTAATCCTCCAGTACAGGACACATAAATTTGGCAACCAATTATTTGTTATAGGATTGGGATTTATTTTATTGTATTTTTTTGATATATTGTGTAATAATAATGATAGAAAAAATGTTTGTAGGTAAGACACCCCTCTCCATGTTATTGTATTAGTTTTGAATTTGATCGATAGACCTATATGTGGGCTGTTGCAGTAATTCGGATAGGCATGCGAAAATAATATATGGTGGAAACTTTGTGACACACTCGAGTTTATTTTTACGTTTCCCATGCATTCCCAGTCAGGCGTATATACGGGGAGCACCGGGATAATTATGTGCCAACCCCCGGTGGAAAAGAACTGGGGGGGGGGGGGGGGATTGGATGCCGAACGTGAAAGATATACTTTAAATAGTCCTCAATGGCTGGACCCAGCTGAGTCTTGATGATCAGTGCTAACAGTCATGGAGGGTGCAGTGGATCTAGGGGGGGGGGGGGGGGTTAGGGGGTTTAATCCCCCCCCCCCCTGGGCTGCCAAGTAAAAATTTAATGTGCATAGAAAAACGCCATCATAATATGTCCAGACCCACACAGTATGTTCCTATAGCACAGGACTGCTTTTTATGGTCTCCATTGCGTTAGTAGATGCCAGGAAAAATACGGGGATTCAAATAGCGAAAAATCAGCTCGCCGCTACGCGGCTGGTGGACGATGCTCCGCATCGTCGTTGGGTCCATTGGCGGATCCAGGGGGGCACTTCCGGCCCGTGCCCCCCTTTTGGAAGAAAAGTAGTGCATTTTGACCATAGATGACCCGCCATTTTCTCGATTGTGCCCCCTCTTTTAGAATGAAGACCTTTTTTTCTTTTTTTTTTGCTTGTCAGGGAATTATGGAGGGAAACTGGAACCCCCATAACCCCCCCCCCCCCCACTGAGCGAATGTTGCAAACAAAAATCGACACCACCCCCCCCCCCCCTCAAATAAAGCGTCTTTTCGAGAAGCTGGGGCACCTTTTTGGATATATTGTGTAATAATAATGATAGAAAAAATGTTTGTAGGTAAGACACCCCTCTCCATGTTATTGTATTAGTTTTGAATTTGATCGATAGACCTATATGTGGGCTGTTGCAGTAATTCGGATAGGCATGCGAAAATAATATATGGTGGAAACTTTGTGACACACTCGAGTTTATTTTTACGTTTCCCATGCATTCCCAGTCAGGCGTATATACGGGGAGCACCGGGATAATTATGTGCCAACCCCCGGTGGAAAAGAACTGGGGGGGGGGGGGGGATTGGATGCCGAACGTGAAAGATATACTTTAAATAGTCCTCAATGGCTGGACCCAGCTGAGTCTTGATGATCAGTGCTAACAGTCATGGAGGGTGCAGTGGATCTAGGGGGGGGGGGGGGGGTTAGGGGGTTTAATCCCCCCCCTTGGGCTGCCAAGTAAAAATTTAATGTGCATAGAAAAACGCCATCATAATATGTCCAGACCCACACAGTATGTTCCTATAGCACAGGACTGCTTTTTATGGTCTCCATTGCGTTAGTAGATGCCAGGAAAAATACGGGGATTCAAATAGCGAAAAAATCGGCTCGCCGCTACGCGGCTGGTGGACGATGCTCCGCATCGTCGTTGGGTCCATTGGCGGATCCAGGGGGGCACTTCCGGCCCGTGCCCCCCTTTTGGAAGAAAAGTAGTGCATTTTGACCATAGATGACCCGCCATTTTCTCGATTGTGCCCCCTCTTTTAGAATGAAGACTTTTTTTCTTTTTTTTTTGCTTGTCAGGGAATTATGGAGGGAAACTGGAACCCCCATAACCCCCCCCCCCACTGAGCGAATGTTGCAAACAAAAATCGACACCACCCCCCCCCCTCAAATAAAGCGTCTTTTCGAGAAGCTGGCGAGACCAACAGAATACGGGTCTACCTTTTCCAAAAGTTGGGTCAAACCACCTCCTTGGAAAAAAGCTAGATCCGCCCCTGGGGTGGAGGTAGGACATCGGCAGCCCGTGTCAGCTCCCTTCCATGGCATACCTTGAAAATCAAACAACTCCAAGCACTAAAATCATTGCGCAGGCCCCCTTTCTCCTTTCGATCAAGTTCATGATGGCACTCCAAAATCTGATGAACATTCTTCTTTGCTTGTCAATTATTTCTTCCCCGGAATGCCCTTTATACAAAATCCTGGATCTGCCCCCTTGTAAGTTACTTTTTAAACAGTACGGCCCTGGCCAATAAATATATACTCCTATTTATCATTTTAAATGCCTATAATAAGATATTATCTATTTTTCTTTAATTATCAGGCCCCCTTATTTCTAAGGCTATGGTTTCTATCGTCTCATTATGACACAATCATTTACAGCTATAATAATTCCGAGATACAGAGATTTTAGATGTTCGGTTATAGGTTATAGAAATTTTTTGGAACTTTTGAAATGTTGTCAGATTGAGGTTAATTTTCCTGAATGAAAGTAATTACTGAAAACGATTAAGTCGTGAAGAGTCGGATCCTCTTGTGGAATTCCCGTGGAATTGACTAAATTAATGTTGCCCCAATCAGCTATCAAGATATCAAGTTCAAATAATGTAGAACAATTGTCTTTCCTTTATACAATTATCTAATTGAAACTGAAAACGCATTTTCTTTCTAAAGAAGCATTTTGGGCCGGGGGGAATTGACTGGGGCAATACGAGTTGGTGCAAAAATTATAGGCGTGGCACTTTTCTGTATGGTTGTATGGTGGCGCTTTATATTCGTGAGATATATTCAAGATGGCGGCAGGTAAGAATAACAAACTTTTTTTTTCTTTGAGTTTTTTAACGCCTTAGTTTCCGATTTATGCTACATTTTGTCAATTTTTCATATCCTTCTTCTATATCTCTTCTAACTATGTACTCGTTTCTGTGCATTTTTGTCTCGTTTCAGACAGAGCAGCGGTAAGTTAGCCCCGTTTGCGTCCAGGTTCAGAGCGGTGCGAAGGACAGGGACTTTCATTGTCAGTGGCGGTGTGTTCCTGTCAACATGCCCCGCACTGGCGGGTTGGGAAGCCATGGTTGATCGTTATTGAATTCAATGACGTGTCTTGTGTATGGGGCATTTTGCTGTCGCTTTCGATTTCTGCCAACGCTCGACTCAGCAATGCAGTCAGCAGAGAGTTGTTGACTGTTCTCCGTAGACACTGTATCATATACTTTTGCCAGTTGCTTTGATGATTATCATCACTCAGTTAACTTTTATCTCATCTGGTCATTTAAACATACTGATTCATTGTTAAACATGTTAAAATAGATTCTTGTCAGTTTGGGGCAAAAAGGGAGCTGAACTCCTGAAGTAGCTAGTAGTAGTAGTAGTAGTGCTTAAATCTAGCTTAAATTAAAGTACTATCAAGTATCAAGTATCATGACTATTAGAATAGGCTTCGAGGTTCCGTAATCATTTTAAATTTTTACCTTAAAAAAAATTGAATTCACACAGACACGGTGCATACTGTAGACTGTATAGACCAGTACCATCGATTCAAATGACTCAATTGCATGGTGCGATCGAGTCATTTGAATCGACTATACAGTACGGGGGAAGATCGGTTCGGCAAGGAAATTCCTTTTTTTTCATTGAAATAATTGTCAAATCGTGAATAAAAATGTCGGACTGATAGTATTTCTCCTGAAATGCAAGTATGATGGGGTGTCCAAACTTCGCGGACATTTTCGTCTTTTATGACGTTACAACACAATTTGATAGATATACATTAAAAATGTAATATCAAATGAAGCAGAATATACCGTAAAATAATGTCATACAAAAAAATGTTATCTTATAAACTCTCATTTTAAGGCCAAATCCAGTCGCTTACCATCAGCTTTCGCTCACCACAGACGAGTCCATACTTCGCGGATTATGTTTGGCGCCCTCTTTTGGCCCTATTTGTGCATATTAATTACGATAAATAATAAATAAGACGTCAGAATACACTCGTCTACGGAACCCGACAGCGTAGAGCCGACGCTAATTTGGGGGTAAGAATTTGATAATTTAGGGGAATTTTAAACACAAAATTATAATTTTAAGCTTGATTTTACTAAAATTGACATGATTCTCATCAATATATTGACTAAATTATACATTTACTTACATTTTTTCGTCGCATTTTGCCTCTTTTGGGTTGTTTCCGTATTGTAGAACGATTCTCCACAGTCCCACATACAGTAGCGCGTATAATGTACTTTTTATCGCGTATTTAGTACTGATACGCGAAGTATGGACATCCGCAAAGTTTGGACACACTGCCATACAAATTTTCACCTTACCTGCCAAAATTAAGTGATGCGACCGACCAAACTAATGGGCAAGGAAAATTTTGGTTATTTGTACCTGGAGCTCAACCACCTAACACTATAACAGCGGTGGTGGTGGAGTTCCCTGGAGTTAGTTAAAATGTAGATTTAACAGTATTTGAAGTTTGCTTTAAGTTAAAATCGAATGAAACAATAGTGGCTGCTGGCTGGCAGCTAATTTAAGTACATTCTTCCTGCCTTTGACTTTGAATCATGTTTTTAATCAACAACATTCAATAACAACAAATTAACTATAATGGCACTTATACATGTACAAGCTTATCTGAAGATAACCTTGTACTCCAGACTAGCTTTTACGGGTGAATAGGCTTCAATAGCTTTTGTGTGTATCAGCAGGCCCTTTTCCAGGCTAGATCATTCATACAGGAGAGGAAAATAATTATTTAAAATTTCACTTTCAAGTCTGAATCCCTACATTTGCGGCAAAGTAAGAGTTGAAGAGTCCCTGAATCAGGTAATCTAGGCAATTTAAGAAAATTAAATCTTATTTAGAGTAATTTTGTTGTCTGCTTTTGACTGCTGCAACAGTGAATGTTGGACACAGTCCCACATAGGCAAGGGCCTATGAGTGCTATAATGGTGTAAAAAGAAACAATTTGAACCAAACATGACAAATTTATTTTCTTTGCTCTTTGATATTGCACTCTTCTAAACCTGAACTTGATTTGCTAATAAACCGTTTAACACCCCCCCCCCCCAAAAAAAAGCCATAAAGAGATTGTACATATAATATAAAGAAAATGTAGACTATGTTCTTATGTTAGGACAATGCTATTCCTGGATGGAATAACATGGCATGGATAGCAGGATAGCCCAAAAATTATCCATGACTGCACATGACCTCTGTGTAATCTGATCTGCTTCCTGGATAGACAAACCTTATTGAAACTGGAAGCATGAAGGTTATTAAGTGATACCACATGTTTCCCCATTAACAGTGTTGATGAACTTCTACTTTTTGAGGTTTTTGTAGATATTTTGAAGTGATTGTCATTGTGAAATATATTTGTTTGAATTGAACTGGTTTATTTAGACATAGCAAACATGCAGCTCAAGAGCTGAAACTGTTCAATGTATCAAAGGTGCATTGATTTAAAAACTACAATTAAGATAAACATACATTTGATATGAAATAGAAAACAAACAGTCACATTTAAAAATTCAATTCATATAACTATCTATTTTGATGATATTGGATAGACATTTGAGAGCAATGAAATTTATTATTGTTTACCTGAATAGCGTTATAATTTAACAGTACCTGGATAAGCGGGCCCGGCTGGAGGGGTCATGGCCGGGGGGATCTTGAGTATCAGGAAGCCAGTTCACTTCTAGTTCAATATTTGCACAAAGTTCTGTGTACTGTCGTAAAAATAATACCACATAGAGAGTGTGACAGTAAGTTGTCTTGAAAGTAATTACCGTTTCCTTGGTGCAAACTCTAAGCAGACTTGTATTTCCTCTCACAGTTCAGCAACCCAGAGACTCCTGAGTATGTTGGTTTCGCCAACTTACCCAACCAGGTACACAGGAAGTCTGTCAAGAAGGGCTTTGAGTTCACCCTCATGGTAGTTGGTAAGTTTCTACACCACCCTGTATGTTTTTGATGGCATAGCATTTAAAGTATTTATGATGTTTTATGAAATTGTATGGTACATGTCTATTCCCCCCTCCTCCCCCCCCCCCAAAAAAAAATGAATTTTATGTTTCAGGCATTATGTTCAGCTTGTAGATTTAACCATTTCTTGAGTTTTCTGACAGCGATTTGCTTCAGCTATAAAAAGAGGGGGGGGGGGGGGACTTCCAGGATATTGCTTACATACTGTGAACTAGCGAAACCTTAAGATCATTTTGTGCTGCCTATCAATTCTGTACCTTCTTAAGAATGTCGAGTATGGTTGTAGTCAGTTTTAGTGCGTCATGAGAAAACATGTTTATTCGTAGCAAGTGCTTACAATAAAATCAATACCTCCTGTGTGGCTGCATGATCAGTCATTATTGACACAGCCAGTGTTCCAGATTGATGACAACTGCTGTCTAAATCTCCAAGAATTGACTTTGTTGAAAGCCAACCTTGGTAGTAAGATGATTTGTGTGAAAGAAAAATAAGAAAAACAAGATGGTGAAACGAAGAAGCTTGACTGGGGAGGATTTTTTAATTTGTAAACAAATCTTTCGGCATATTACTCCCAAGAAGAGGATCTTGGGTATTTGATTCTAGTTCGTCGTGACTTGGCCGTGAACCAGAATAGCCTGGTGGTTAAGTCGCTGCCCGGCAAGCAGTAGATGACAGGTTCGAATCCCGCTGGTTCCAATTTTTTCTGACTTGTGTTTTTCATTACAGATCGAGCATACGATCTTTAACACTGGGAGTAATATGCCGAAAGATTTGTTTACAAAGATGGTGAAAGTTTGAAAGAAATCGGACAAGGATTAAGAAAGTCATGGATGTTTGAAAAATGAGATCACTACATCTATGCGAATCTCAAATTGGCAATTTGGTGATTCGATTGACATTTTTGTGGACAACTCTCCCATTTGGCATACACAAAAATATTAATTTGCGTTTTTTTTTTAGGCGCTTTTATCCTCGGGGCAGCACTCAAAATATATTGGAGATAGCCTATTGTTATAGGTCCTCATAAAAGAAAAAGATCCTACTGAGTAATATATTTTGAAAAAAGTGACATTTTAGTCATTTTGTGTGTTGGAGCGAATGGGGGAGTTGTCCACAGCTACATGTACATCACAGTGACATTACCTATTCGGCCAATTTGAAATTCCCATACATGTATAGTGATTACAACTTTCAAAAATTCATAACTTTCTTATTGCTTGTCCGATTTCGTTCAAACTTTCACCAATCTGCTTCTCTGATTAATCCTCTTTCTTTCAAAGCAACTTGCTATTAAGGTTGGATTTCCCTTTAATGTATATCCTTTATTTTACCAGGTGAGTCTGGTCTGGGCAAGTCTACTTTGATCAACAGTCTCTTCCTCACTGATCTCTATCCCGAGAGACACATTCCCAGTGCTGCAGGTACGTTCATCATTCAAACCACGTTCTCTCATGTATTCTTTATGATTCACCTATCCCATCTCTAACTCTTTCCCTCTTTCCCCCTTTCTCTTCTTCAATCCCATCTGTATTGTTCTCTTCTGCATCCTTCTATCTCATCTACTCACTAGCATTATCTATTCCTAACATTTTTCTTAGTGCTGTATCCTCCTGGTTATTTCACAAACTATTTCTTTTCTGATTCACATAAATATTCTAGTACCAATATTCTTGTGTATATATCAATATTCCATTCACAATCATAACCAGTAAGTAACCTGAATGATAATGGAAAATAGATTACAGTGAAACTACATGATATAACACACATTTTTAGCTATGTACACTTGATTTTGGATGTTTCAACTTTTGGAGACATTGTTCTTATGTATATCTCACTTTCTCGCTCTGTCCTTTCTGCTTCTCATGGGAAAAGTCAGTTCTAGACCTAAAATAAAGATACACTGCCTTCCTCAAAGCCCATTTAATTCAATTTCAATCAAGTTGATTGACTGTCGCTCCTTATTTTGTTGTCATTACAGAGAAGATTGATAAGACTGTGAGTATCGATGCATCAACAGTAGAGATTGAAGAGAGAGGAGTCAAGCTTCGTCTGACTGTTGTAGATACACCAGGCTATGGTGATGCCATCAATAACAATGACTGGTAAGTAGTTTAGTGCTATACATGTAGCTCTGTACCCAAGATCCTGTTCCATTCTTCAGTACCAAGTTGATGTGATTTGCATCTGAGTCTGGTTTGTTCCTGACTTGGCTCTGAATTCGCCAATTTGACATTCGCATCTAGATGTAGTGATCTCATTTTTCAAACATCCATAACTTTCTTATTCCTTGTCTTATTTCTTTCACTTTCACCATCCTGTTTTTCTTATTTGTCTGCTTTCACACAAATCATCTTATTTCCAAGGTTGGATTGCCTTTTTATATGGTTGTCTGCTTGTGCCATTATCCTAATGCTGAAAGTAAAATTTAAAAAGTGTTTTCCATAAGCTTTGTCATAATATTCTTTCTTTCATTACATCATTTGACCAAATGTTCGATGCAGTTATTTATAGCTTGATATTCTCATGTAGAAATATGAAATCTGATCACCTTTATCAGCGTGATGTATTTCTGAAAGAAAGTGAAACTATGTTACACGTATGTTCATTGCAATCACTGGCATTGTTGCTCATCTAATTACCTGTAGATACTTTTTTATATGAAAGGGATAGTACTCGTAAGCTCATTAAAACTTAGGATAGATATCAAAAGAAAGTAACCTAGTTGTAGAGACACATCATTGTAACAAAGCTGTCATGTTTTTCGCGAATCGTCATTTATGATACACTAACTATTGTTCTAACGACCCGTTTTGGAGTTTAGACATCATGATCCAATGTCCCTACTAAAAAGTATTTTGCTGATATTTGTAAGTTCAGTGCATGTCATAAAAACACATACACCCCCTACTCCTCTTGTTTCAGTTTCGATCCAATCCTGAAATACATTGATGACCAGTACGAGCGTTACCTCAATGATGAGAGCGGTCTCAACAGAAGAAACATTGTAGATAACCGAGTCCATTGTTGTTTCTATTTCATCTCACCCACTGGACATGGGTAAGTCAGTATGAAGACTGATCCCACATGTTTTATGCACATATTTTACCATCATTTGCAAAAGTTTAAGACCACCTCAGGATTTGTGGGTATTTCAATAATTTGGAATACTTTCTTTTGTCTCATTGAATGATTACATAACATGGTTACTACAGTGATCAGTAGCACAAGAGTAATGGTATAAGCCTATAGTTCAAGTATGATACATAGGTTATGCCATGAAAATAATTGTATGTCTGAGAAATAAGTTTTTAAAATTTTTTTCTTTCTTTGACTTATTGCATTTTGGAATAGTGGTCTTAAACTTTTGCAAACGATGGTAGTTTCTATGTCATGGTGATGATTGGATTGAAAAGAGTTGGCGTAATCCTTCTTTGAAAGATGGTACGAGTTTTTAACTTCAACAGATTTGTCTTTCAAAGCTATGAGCTGAAGCTTCATGTTTGATATTATTGTGAAACCTCTGTCGTTTTATATTCAACTAGGAATTCACATCTTATCACTTGTGATTGTAGATTGCAAAGAAAAGAAGTAATTCTTGGGAATTCATAATTTTTTAAATGTATTTTTAAATATTTTTTTATCTTGTTGGCATGCAGTTTTCATAATTGAAATATTGATTTGCAATGTTGAAAGAATTCAAAAAAAGAAAAGAAATTTGATATTGGTAGACAATCCTTTCATTTATTTGATTTTTCCTGTACTTCAGGTTACAGTCGCGGCTCTACACTGCAATTAACTGCCCAAAAGCTTTCGCTCCTTCCTGCTTAATTTGCATAAAATAAACAAGTTGTTTACGTAAAACCGCTACCGAAGAGTCTCAGCTAAATTGTGAAATCTCGCCCTAGAAACAACCAAATGAAATGAACTAAACGTCAAATTCCAGAATAAGAGTTGCTCTAACCCATAATTAGTATCACTCGTAGTCAAATCACTTTTTAATTTGTGAAAACTTGGAGAAATGAGGAGCCATATATTTTTTTTTTAAGTCTGAAAATGTAGCATTATTTTTCACATTTGCTCTCATTGCGCAAGATCAAAACTTTCACATATGAAAAATCAAAGTATATTGAGGGTATCCTCGAAATATCTTTTCATAATCATCCGTCGAACGGTTATGTCGGGAGAAAATCGAAGACAATGCATTCATGAACCCTCTACCGTTCTTCGCATGTAGTCCCACGTATAGCGGTGCATGCAGGATGTTTTCAACTCGAGTGTATGCTAAACAGGGGGCGTGTCTTGTCAGTGATTGTTACCGACAAATTTGTTCTCAGCCAATCAGATTGCAAGGATTTCAGTATTTTTCAAGTTAAGTCTTCGATTTTTGATGGCAGTTTTACACAAAACTACTAACTGCGCAAACTTGAAACTGCCCAGGGAGTGAGACTGGAGTTTAAAGTTTAGCAATATGTTATTTGTTTGCATATTCATTTCGTCCCAGACTTGTGTCGGGAAAAAAACAAAACCTCATTTCTTGGCCCTCTGAAACAGAAAAATACTCGTATCTCAAAAAATACTCTTCCGTTTTCAGGGAAAATTAATATGAAGCATAATATCCTCATTTCCTATCTACTCTGGAATTTTCATGATATTTAAGGCCCGAATGAGGGAGATACGAGAATGTGAATTTTCGAGGATTTCTGCTCCTCGCTCAGCGGAGGGCTTCGATAGCCGTTAGGAATTCAAAAGCTTTGACGACTTTACAAAGACGTTAATTGGGGTGTAGAGCCGCGCCTGGTTAGTGATAATTGCATCCCAGTCATAACCCATATGGATAGTCATAACTTTGTCTGAGCTTAACATTCAAGTCTCTTTATCATGTTATTGCAGTCTAAAACCTCTAGATGTCCAGTTCATCCAAGCCCTTCATAACAAGGTCAACATTGTACCTGTTATAGCCAAGTCTGACACACTCACCAAGAGAGAACTTATCAAGCTCAAACGCAAGGTGAGACACCCTCCCCCTTCCCCTGTATAAGCCTAGGATATTTGATAATAATGATAATGAAATTATTGATAATTTGCTTTCTAAAGGATGCAAATTACCTATTACTAATAACACTATATATGTAGTCAAGTGCTGGAAGAGTAAACTGTATTATGTTTGTAAGTTCTTTTCAAAGTAAATTATACTGCTTTCCCCATCATGTGTTTCCTCACCCCAGAAGGGAAGTTCATTTTTGCAAATGTTTTTACCATAACACTAATGATGGGGAGCCCTATGTTTGAGGCCCTTGAGATTTGACTTTGAAAATTAGCATGAAGTATATTCCGTATTGCAATTCCGATTATTCTCATTTTATTACTGATATTCTGAAGAAAAACCTTGCCAAAAATCTTATCAAAAATATGAGAAAGAACATTGTAATTTCAACAAGAAAAGACAGCTTTGTCACATTGCAAAAAAACCCTGTCCTTTATCTGTGAATATATTCATTATAAACGTAATTTGAGTTTTTGAAAATGAAAGATTACATTTTGAGGCTTGTAAGTGAAATGTCGGAAATCGGACCCTTTTTCAATACTTAATGGCTTGTCTTTGCCTTAATTGTTCCTATGTTAAAGACTAAAAACATGTCTTGTGCTGTATCCTTTTGTACACCTAGGTACTTGATGAGATCCATGACAATGGTATCAAGATCTATCACATGCCAGACTCAGATTCTGATGAAGATGAAGACTTCAAAGAGCACAACAAACAGCTCAAGGTAGGCTGTGTTTTTCTCTCTCTCTCTTTCCCACTTCCTTCCAAGCAAAGGTGAATGACATATATTTCCTTTGTCCAGCTGGAGTCTTTGTAGTGTGTTATATATACCCTATGTCCCCATTTGTTAGCAATTTGTTCACCCTCTCTTGTTCAGTTACTATTTCTTTCTGGTTCTCTGTTTGGATGAATTCATACATGTTGGCGTATTACTGAGAATATTCAAAGACCGCCTAGTTGTTGATATCTTCAAGAGGCCTGGAGGTGATGATGGAATACATGATACATCGATAAATTATAGTTTGATGGAGACAAATTGGATGTACGTTATTTAGACACTGTAATATTTTCCATGTCATCAGTTTGGAGATAATTTTTCCGTGAGTATTCAGTCTTGTGATAAAGAACCCAATGCCATCTCTGGCTAGAGGACGTGCCACAACAGGCTTTGAACCTCTCCATTTATAATCAATTACTTCAAATCACTTCACTTAGCTTTTTTTCCCTGCACAAAGATAGCTCTGCCGGTGAAGGTAAAGGTTTTGTCAACATGTTCAAGTGTTTACCTCCATCACCATTGCCCAGTTTGACATACATATTATGTGACATCTTTTCCCTACCAGTCTAGTGTACCATTTGCTGTGTGTGGATCAAGTCAGCTGATTGAGGTCAAAGGAAGGAAGGTCAGAGGTCGTCTGTACCCATGGGGCGTAGTTGAAGGTAGGTACTTCCATGACTTGTGTACCAAGAAAGCTAACAAGTTTGCTTTTTCGTATATTTGAAAGTGTAAGCTATGATTGTATGGCTTATCGCTATATAGACACCATCGTCCATGTGATCATGAGAGAGAGAGAGAGAGAGAGAGAGAGAGAGAGAGAGAGCAAGAGACAGTCATATTTTGCAGGCTTTGGGGGTATACTATTTGAATAGTGATGAAAAATTGCTCAGTAAGAGTAAATGTATGGATAGCACACCATCAGACCTCCCATTATCATAGATGAATGTGTCAAGCCTCGCAATGAATGACAGCCTTCACTTTTTAAAAATAATTACTGGTTTCTTCTTTTTGTCTGCCTTTCAGTTGAGAATCCTGACCATTGTGACTTCATCAAGCTGAGGAGTATGCTGATGTAAGTTATTGAGACCAAAAGCAGCTTTAATGTGCTATTAAATCTTGTTCCTTTGTTACAGGAATGTAAAAATATTTTAGTTCTATAAATGCAGAATAGTGCACATATGCTCAAACTGTTCATTTCTATACACACTACTAGTAAAGAAAAATTCTAGCCTATACTTTTTTCCTTCATCGCATTTCCTTATTTCGAATAGAGGCTAACCTTTGTAGAATCTATAAGATTTTTGTTGGGTATAAATACATGTACAATGCGTACCCTCCCAAGAATTATGGTTATTTCAAGTTTGTATTTACTTTTGAAGTAGTTGATGTAGTATTCTCTAATGATGATTTTTCTTTCTTTTGTGATTTTTATGTCTTTTATATTGTGGCAACGATAATAATTGTCATGGATATTAAAAACAGCACCTGTAGATTTCAGATGAATTTCTCTTCTTTTTTTTTTTACATTTACACATATTCAGTGTGTTTTTATCATTTTTAATGAATTTATTAAAACAGTCAAAGCACATTTTTATAAATTTTTAAATTCGTTTGCATTTGTACGCATTCATTTTTTTTACCTCCCTCTTTTCTTTGAAATAAATTTCTCCATGATTTGTATATTTTTTGTTGACAGAGCCTACATGGAGGATCTTAAAGATGTAACCCATGAGGTTCACTACGAAGCCTTCAGGTCGGAGAAACTGGCCAAGTCTGGTGGCGGTGCCAAGAAAACACCTTCGTAAGTCATGACTTCTCAGTCTACCACTCTCTTAAAATATTTTGTTGAGGGCCAGAAAGACGTCAACTCTTTGTTAGAGGGTATGAGTCCTTTTGGCTCTCAACAAATGACATAAGGATGCTTTGTTCCTTTTGTAATTCTATTTCTGGCACTGTTTTCTTTCCAATGCATACATTTGTAAATCACTAAGTAGTCCCAAGCTATTTTACTATCAGCATTATTCTTCTTTTTTTTGGGGGGGGGGGGGGCAGAAGGGTTGGGGTCAGATTGTTGTAACACAGTTTGCTTTAAAAAAAAAAAAATTGCGAATATGCCACTATACTATACTTGTCACTTGTTGTGTGATGTGTATACCGGTAGGCAAAAAAACTTTGCATGGCTGACTGCATAATTAAGTGCTAGCAGAACAGTCAGGTTTGTCCAAATCTACAAATATATCTGTCTGAGAAAAGATACAGCGTATACAAATTCATAAAAACAGAACTTGTCATTTTATTCACCTGTTCAAATTATCGATTCATTTTATCATTGTGAATAACAGAAGCAGGAGAGCCGGGTCTACCTCTGAGGAGCCCACAAGTGAGAAGGATCGTATGCTGCTAGAGAAGGAGGCAGAGGTATAGATCAGTCTTACCGTACATGACACCTACATAGCAATATTTATCAGATAACTTTGGGGTCTAGAGGGTGCAATCTCCTTGTTGACAATATGTACCACCAACTCATCTTAACTGATAGTAATTAAGGATCTCGCACAAAGCTCATGTAATCTTTGTAACCTTTCACGTCTGCAAGAGATTGCCTTTCGTCATGTGCCAATGCAAAATTTACATAGGGCAAGATGATAGGCATTCTCATATCTTGGGTAAATTATATCGACCAACTTCTACTGGAATGAGGTGGAGCAATTGATTAAAAAAGAAATATTGATAAAGTGGTTGAGAAGAGAAGATGCCAAAGACAGAAGATAATGAGATATTTCTCATGAATGCTTGTAAGTTTAACCCCAGTTTTTGCAAGGGCAAATTGAAATTGAATTTATTGTCTAGTTGTGCGTTGTTCATCACATTTAATATAAATGAACTATCGTATTTGTTTTGCTATATAGCTCCGTCGCATGCAAGAGATGCTGGCTCAGATGCAGAAGCAGATGCAACAACAAGCACAGTCTGGTAGTCTTCAATCTGAGGACGTCTAGAACAGAGAGAGAGAGAGAGAGAAGAATCAACAATCATGGTGAGGGCGCCAGACTCCTTGTAAAATGAAAATGGCGTTATCTGATAGGATCAATATGCAAGATCTGTGCCCATAACATAAAACTTAAAAGAAAAGCATTATTTTATATGTTGAACAGGGTAATGGTATTCACAAAGGTATGTTGTAGCAAATGATAGCAGTAAGGGACGATCGGATATTTACATTGGCCCCATTGCATGTGTCTCTGGGCTTCATTTTGACAAAGATGTATGGTTTTTAGGGTTGCTATTGGGTTTTAGGTTAGGGTTAGGGTTATAGTACAGTGTTTAGTCCAGGGTTAAAGTTAGGAATTTGCCTAGTTTAGGATATTTACTGCTGTTATAACATGTATTGTACAAGTAACCCAGTAAAGCCAAAGCCATGGATGGATCACAGTGGCCATCTCCCACAGCATGCATATACAATTAACAAGAAGTTTGAGTTCTGGGAAGGGTGAAAAATAATTTGTGAGCTTTCTCATTCCTTTTATGCATTAAAGTTTGGAAGAACATCATAGTAGAAATGTCCATTGAATAGGATTGCACTTCAAATGCCCTCATATTCAAAATATGACAAGAAATAGCTGAAGTGTTCGGGCCGAACATTCATGCCACGTGTGTTCAGTCCCATATACCCATTTCTGTGTGCAGTGCATGTGCTTTTCAACAAGAATGGGTCAGTTTCTTAACATTTTGGTGATTCCAAAACCTTACAGTATACACCAAATCTTAAGTAGACATGGTCAACCTTTTCCAGTTGCTTTGAGACAGTTTTGTTCACAATGTAATCGCATGACCAGAACTCAACTTTATCTTTAACTCTGCATAACTTGAAGTTGCGCAAGTTGAACATTCCCTTAGTCGAATCAGTTTTTTTTACCAAACTAAGTCAAATTTTGCACAAGTCAAACTATATTATGCAAAGTTAACTGTATAAGATTTAGCACATGCCCTCTCTTTTTGCCAGACAAAGTTTTGTCTACCTATACTGCAACTGTAAAAATATATAGCAGTATGTATTTAAAGCTCATGGACAGTTTTGATAGCTAAAAGGAAATTGGAAAGAAATAATGTGTTCAGTATAGTCTCATATTGTTCTCCTTATATCAAAAAGGTTTGTACCAGATCATGTGGTATTTTGTCAATGATTTACGGTGAATTTTAGTGTAAATATCTCTAAAGAATGCTAGATCACGGTAACATACTGCCCTATGCTAGG
The DNA here is from genome assembly GCA_025617745.1 of Heliocidaris erythrogramma. Classification (NCBI taxonomy): domain Eukaryota; kingdom Metazoa; phylum Echinodermata; class Echinoidea; order Camarodonta; family Echinometridae; genus Heliocidaris; species Heliocidaris erythrogramma. The sequence goes on from CM046861.1 coordinate 16,185,696, forward strand.
ACCTTTTCACCCCGATGGCTCCCCACTCAACAGTAATGGAGCTTCTCGTGGAGATATCATGTGTGTCACCGTGTGTGGAATACACATAATCCTCATAGGTTTTTGCACGCGTTGTAGTGCACGCTGCCTCTGTTGGGAGTTTATATCCCTGGCCTGGTATATAAATCATATTTCATTTGTCAAATATTTCACTTTAGGACGTGAGATCTTCACAGCATCTTAGTATTGCTATTGTATCTTGCTATTTATCAACAAAAATCAAAGAAATATGACGAAAAGTTTTTGAGGGAGTACCAAAACTAAATGTTACGTTTAATTAGTTCTGCCAGTTAGATACACATTGATTTTGTCTGCAGACAACTTCTCCCGATATTAATTGTGTAAAATCTCACACTTGTCTTTCAGTATAATGGGATCATCCACTGCTGGACAGCCTTTGGGACCACCACTGTTACTAGAGCCTTTAACCTTTCCTCTTCCCTCTGTCATCAACTACTTGTCAAAACAGCCACGTGCGAGGAAGGATGTGCTATCTTCTTCTAATGATAAATTTATTATGATATTATTATTATAACTTCCTTCAAAGTAGACAATGACCCAAACTGGAAGATTTTGTTATTGGAATAGCATCCTGAAAGGAGAATTAGATTCAGAAACGGTGCTGTGTGTAAAAAGTAAATTGTAAAATGAATATTGGATATTTGGAAGTACATGTAGTAGTTTAAAGTATGTCAGCAGTTGAAGTTGCCTTGCTAAGAATAAAGTGCACTTGGGATCGGATGGATCTAGAATTCCTCTACTAATTTCTAGCTAAGATTTAGATTTCCATTATTGTTCACCAGAAGGGTTGCAGGGTTGTTGGTACTGAAAATGATTTTATGTTGAAAATAGAATACATGTAGTAAATATTTCAGCATTTTTTTTTTCATTGGTCATGTTTGTCCCAAGCATGCAGCATTGCCTCATCAATTTATCAATTAATGATTATCAAACTAATTTTAACCACTGTTGATTTTATTTTAAGCATGAAATTTTCAATTTTGTTTTTCAAGCTAATGAAATATCACTGTAAGAATCGCATTTAAAAGTGAACAGTTCAATCAAGAAGTAGATAGGAGCCATATGAATGTAATGGATTTATGGTATCCAGAATGCATTCATTTTTAAAATCATTTATAAATAAAAATTATGGTGTAAAATGGAAATAGCGTGGCGTTAGGGTGCCAGCATATTTTTGAGTTTGCAAACTATGCAATATGAATGGAAGGGATATTGTATGCAGGATTAAACCGGTATTATTGTAGGATGTAGATAATGGAACAAATAATCACATAATGGGTAGCCCAGCATTCAAAATGGTGTCTGGATAGTGCCATTGATATGAAATAAGAAAAATAATTGAACAAAGTTATTGTATGCTGAGAGCTAAAAGGGCGTTAGGTCATTTCATTTAACGTGTAATTGACATCCGTCTGGCTCTCAACACACAATAGGTCCGTGATTGTAGCCATATGGGGTTAATTGACAATTCCTGCTGGAAATGACTTTTATGACCTTCTAGCACCAAAGTCTTCCTACTTTAGGCATTGAGAAATCTATAATTCCATTTCTCAGTTCTACACCTCGATAACCAATGGCATTTGAAAATCAAAGAAATTATGCCACTTTCTTCGAGCCATACCCGTAATTGCTGCATGGTGACGGAAAGCTCTAACAATAAAGGAAGGCAATTTGGTTGTAACGTTTGTATTCTGTGGATATAACCATGATATACTGGTATGCGGTTTTCGTTGTATGCAAGTTTTTTTTGTTGTTCACTATCTAAAGTTACCTTGTATAGCAATCATACCCTTTTTGAACATGTACAACTTTTTTATATTCATGGGAGTATGTTATTTAATGACCAACATTTAGCAGCAGATGATATTAGGAAAATATCACCTGCCTTTGTTACAAGTGATACTTTTTGTAAATGAAACTTATATCGTGCTTTTTTAATGTAACTAGTAATTTTTTTATTATTTTCAAAACTTTTCTTTGTGTATACTATTTATTTATGTAGTTGTTTGTTAACACAATAAAGAAATCCCACCATGCACGGCTGATGTTTTTTCTTTTCTATAGTCAAGGTGGAAAGAAGATTAACTTTATAAACTGTTTTGCATATGTATCATTTATAGGTAGACCCTGTAATCATTGTGCGTTTCCCAATGCTGCAAATTCGTACCCAATCTAAATCAAAGCATAACCAAGCAATGTTCGTGTTTACACATTCGAATCTTTATTGTAATGTAATTTAGGAATGATTTTTATTTCTACAGTGAATTAGATCATTGGTGGAGGTATAGAATTTGAATACCCATCAAATAGCCACCAATGTGCAAACTGTCAGTTACAGTGATTAACATTTTGTTTTTAATGTCACAGATGTCCAGCCAATAATCTTGTACATGTAATAAGCTCCTCACAAGATTTGTTCATTGCATTTTGTAGTAATGAATGATTAAAATATGTCTATTTACTTCATAATGAAGATTCGTTTCTCTTCCTTTGTATTTGTGAACGTACGTGTATATCGGGCTGAGATCGTCATGATAGCCATTTCAGACTTCATAATTTGTGAATTTTTCTGTTGACATCTGAATTTAGAGTTAAAGATTTATGGGAAAAGTGGTCTGTTTGATATTTCTTGAATATTGGCCTAGAGAATGCCTATGTATAACATATATTTCCGGAAATTATAATGGAATGCAGTATCTGTCTCTATACTTTCAATGATGCAGGCAAATTTCATTATGATATACATGTAAATGCTTGAATAATCAAGTGAGGTACATATTAATGATCTTAAGTTCAGTCTTCCAATATTGAACAGTTTTTGAAGTGTTGTGATCTTGCGTACATTACTAATTACTTCATTAACCTTATCATAGCAAACTTTCTGGGACCAAAAAAATTACCTTGTTACATTGAAATCTTCTTGTATCACGGCTAGAAATCAATAGAAACCAAAGAACTTTAATAGACTTGCAAATTTACTTCTGATGACGGACAGTCAACCTTGCAAATTTACTTCTGATGACGGACAGTCAACCTGTCCGAAATGTTGAGTCTTCTCCACTCTCGGCCTTCTCATCTGGTTTACAGTCCATTTCAGGGCTTCACACTTTCAAGAAGGAATACTTCTACACTCTCTGAATTTCTATCTTGCCTTTCCTTTTCTTCTCCTCTCAACTTTTCTCCACTTTCTTCTTCTTACCCAATAGTCCTTTTCAGGACTAACCACATGGTGAACCGTAAACCTTCTCCACGTTATCAGTACCACCCTGCAAAACACCTCTACCTTTAAATATCACCAAATTTACTTTGGTATAAAAATAGTGTTATAAGTGTTCTTCAGAATGTTTTACATGGTACAATGAAGTTCCATTTATAACCCTTTGTCTTTCAAGAACCCAATCAAGGAAAATATAGAGTGGAATCCTATTATAAAGAACACCGTTAAAACAAACTTGCTATGACAAACTAATTTTCCTGGTCCCACTCCTTTGTATTTTAATTGTGTTTTAACCCCTGATACAACAGGGTTTCAATGTAACAAGGAAATCCCCTTGGTCCTAAGGAGTTTGTTATAAGGAAGTTTCACTGTAGATGGTTCTATCCATATTCTTTACTGTCATCGCAAATGAATTAGAAGAGGTGGAAGTTTTGGTGAATAAGATATCAATATAAAGTGGACGAGCATAACATTTTTGGACACCAATATTTTTCATATCACATCAGAACTACTGGTGCACATATATAACGAAAGGAAACACTTGTTGCGACAAGGGCTAGTATTAACTTTTTTGTTCAATGTTTTAAAAAATAATATATGGGTATATACACAACATGATCAATATTTTTGGTTTAAATACAATATACAAGTGGAAGACGGGTTAAGTAAAAACATTGAGAGCAGTGAAAAGACCTTTTTATTGTATTTCATCTACAGTAGTATGTAAATAACTCATTCAATATTCCTTTCAAACAAATGGCACACTTTTCAAGCAATATCGTCCGTTTGGAGCCAGAAGGGCGTTAACCCTATACAAAAAATAGGAGTTAACACCCTTCTGGCTCAAAGCAGACGATATGTAGTCTTTAAAATTAAGATTATTCTAAAGTGTTAACAAATAAGGGGCCTGTCACATAAAGAGATACAATCAATCTTACGATCAATTGTATCTCTTCAGTACATGGTTTGCCATAGACTTACGATTGATATCAATCGTAAGATTGTTTATCTCTTTATGTTACAGGCCCCTAATCAACTTTAAAACCAGAAACTTTTGTGACATAAAACTGTTTGCAAGAAACTTGCAAATTGCAATAATTTTATGTTGTATTAATTGTGGCTATTATTTCATGAATCTCGACCACTCGCGAAAGTTTCATGCACGCAAAAATTCAAAAAAGAAGAGGATAGAATGTTGCGAGATGCAATAGTTCTGCGGTCTCTGCACCCCAGTGTTAGAGAAAAATGCCTGAAAGTAGGTGATGCCTTAACACTACAAAAGGCAATTCAAATAGGGCAAAATTTCGAGTTAGCTCAAAACTCGATCAAAATCATCAAACATGGAGAAGTTCATGCTATCCAAAGGCACCAAAAAGGGCAACAGAGGAAGAAGGTCGGGCAAAACCTCAGACAAAAAAGCTATTGCCCAGCTGGCCAGGGGAAAAGTGCGCCCAAGAAGGACAAATGCAACAGATGCGGGCGCAGCTCTGATCATGAAAAATGTCCAGCTATGGGGCAGACCTGCAATGTTTGCAAGAGAAAAAAACCACTTCGCTGCTGTTTGCCGTAAAATTATATTTTCACAGTTTATGCTCTTTAATCATTAACTTTTACAATATCTCACATGGCTTTTGGGGACGGTTATACATGTTTATATTCCACATACTAAGAATCTTGCTGTTAGATTGGTCAAAAGGTAATCACGTGATAAAACGTAGTATTTCCCATATCAATCGAGAAGAAAAGTTGACGGAATAGTACTTACGTGTTTCGCTGATCTCTTCAGTCCATTACAGAGTCACAATGCGTTATCAATGTTTTTGGGTAGCGCGAAATGAAAGTGCGTGACTTCTATGAATAGTCAACTGAAAAGTGTGTGACCTCTACGAATAGTCAAGATGAAAAGTGCGTGACCTTTACAAATAGCTCCATAAGCGTACTAAAAGAAGCGCGCATTGCCCAAAATGATAAAACAATTGTGCGCACCCATGTAGGGGTACGGTTTATGGGGGTTTATGGTGGTTTTAACATCTTTTGTGAATTTATTCGGGCCTAAATCATAAACGTCTTTTTCGAGAAGTAGACATTGTCTTTCTCATACCAATTAAATGTTTCAGATGTGGAATATAAAGCAAATAATCACCTATTGATTTCAGGCGATGAGACGTACTATCACTTCCTCAGCGATCTGAATGTATAATCGCTACATCCAGATCGCCTCGGAAGTGATAGTTTGTCCCATCACCTTCACCAACGGTAATTATTTGCTTAGTATCATTTCTTTTTCATGAATGGTCTCATTTTGAGAAATATTTCCTTGTAACAAGGAAGTTTTTCCAAAGGTTGGTCTGCTTCTCAATTCTACTTGTCCATGGGCGAACGGACAGGCTTCAGCGACCCTCGGACAACCGTCCGGGTGGTGCTTGTTGAACCAGCACAGCTTAGTCTTGTAGAGTAGCTGTCTTTCTCTGTCTTTCTTCTCCGAAAGCGGAGGTGCAGTCTTGGGTGAACTGCTGCTTGAGGATTCTCGGTTGGTTGCCTCCAATGGAGTCATCTGAGACCAGTCTTTCAAGGAGACCTTGTTTCCAAGGACTAGAATGAAAAGGGATGTGGAAGGATAATAAAACCAATATACCAAGCTTCAATCATTCAGGTGATAGCTATGTCACGTACAGTAAACAGATAATTTAATGTCTTTTATAGACTCACAAATTATGAGATTTATGTTCCCAAATGATAGAAAGAGATTAGATTAATACAGTGTGATGAAGGTAAAAGTCGACCACTTTTTATCTTTGTACAGGAAATGTTTTTTCACCACAAATTTCACGCCGTAGTAAAAAGATATCAGGTAGCACTGAACAAATGAAAATATATCCCTTGAACAAACCTCTTACCAAAACCTACTTGGTTTTCAACCCTTGGCAAGAACTTAAAACAGTATTTTGCAGAAATAACCTATTCAAATATAAGTGATGTGAAATATAGTACTTACTTTCGAAGACTTGATTGTGGTTCTTGAGCAGTGTCTTTAGTCCTCCACACTCACTCTTCAAGTTCTTGAGAGTAGGTCCATCAAAGAGCTTAGCTACATCACCCAGACTTATAGACCCTTTAAGGTTTAAAGACAAAGAATCAGCATGGTAGCTTCAGCCTTCAGGCAACAGACATGATACAATTGCTACACAGAAAGGAGCACAAATTTGGGTCTTAACAAATGAGATGCACAATGCTCCTTTTCGGGTATGAATTTTCAGTGAAAGTATCAATCAAATCTAAGTTGGAATTATCAATCAAAATCAAATTTGTATTAGAGAATTTTCAGGTCTTATGGTTGTGTTTTTGAAAATCTGATTTAAAAAAATTACAAATGGGACCATAAATATGCGGTTTCAATTTCTGAGCTACCCATATCTTTTATGCTAATATTGGACACAGCTACAGAGGAACCTCCTACCCTCCCCCCCCCCCAAAAAAAAAGAAGATACATAAATAAATAGTATATAAAATAATAAACTCTGTATAACTGGGTAATTCCATTGCTTATTGAGATGAGTTTGTTACAACAAGATTCCACTTAATATAGATGGAGTATGCCACACAAACTACATGTATTACCTTACAGTACTGAGGAAATGTGGACAACTACCGTATCATACCATTTGTTTTTTATCATATGGCTATAATAAAATACAAAACAAGAACCATTAAAGAACTATGCCTACCTCCTCTCCTCCAAAGCTTAGGCACCTTTGAGCTTCTCTCATCATCATCCTGGTCTCCACCATCTTGCACTGCTTGTACATCCTCACTTGACCGCTTCACCCCACCATCCTCCAGTATCGCCCAGGCAACCTCCATAGTGATGTGATCCTTCAACGATCTCTCCACCCTGGTACAGTTCTTTACCTTTTCCTCCACTGCTCTTGGCTTGAAGTTGGGAGCCAGATTCTTATCAGTATCCCTGTCTCCTTCAACGCGTGGTCCTACAGCTAATCTTCCATGTGAATGCATCACATCTCTATTGTGAGTGCTTCCTGCATCCTCACAATCACATGGTGTTCTCTCTGATGAGCTAACACTGCTTCCAGGCACAAGTGATGACCCTGTGCAAGTGCTACTTGATTCAGGTTTAGAGGGCGAGTCACTAGGTTGGGGTTTTCTTGGATGACTGTCAGATTTTCTGCATCGATGGGCGACATATTCCTCCATTCTTGCCAAGATCCGAGGATGTTCCTCCACAGAATATGTCTTTCTCCTACCAACATGGCACACCTGTTCATCAAGAACATAGAAGGATAAAATACTTGAACTTGAATGATTCAATTTTTATGTTATAATAATAATAATCACTTATACAGCGCTCATATCCATCACGCAGTGACGCTCATGGAGCTCAGACATTATTACCCCAGTTATAGCCGAGCTGCCAAAGTAACTAGAGCTCAAGCATATCAGGTACCCATTTACACTTGGGTCAAGAGTGGCAAATGCAGGTTAGTGTCTTGCCAAAGGACGTTACTGCCATGGTGGGATTCGAACCCCACACCTTGTGATCTGCAGCCCGGTGACTTATCCACTAGACCACAACACCTCTACATGCCAAGGAAGGTACTACACTTCCAGCAACCTCTTTTCATCCCATCTAAGAGGTTTGGTTATAAAGGATTGATACATCATCAAAGGGTACTGACATATGATTCGCTTCTTTGGAGCCATGAACTTCTGGAAATACCATTATTTCAATCACTAGCTCATTGCACTGCACATTCATTTCCAAACATGTCACCCTCTTTCTCTCACCTCTTGACTATTTGCATGTGAGTGCTAATTTTTGTGCAATATCAGAATAAACATGAAGAGCTAGATAGAAACTATGGTATATCAAACTTCCCCTTTTGAAGATGTCCAAAATTGAAAATATAAATGAAAAACATTTAAAAATGAAATATGAAGATAAGAAGTAAGGTAGTAATAGTCACCCACTCATGTTCCTGAAACAAACTATTAAAAGACACACAAGTTCCAGCAAGAACATATATCTCCATCACAAAAGTAAACTCTCATAAGATTCTTGTCTCTAAAAGATATAAGAACAAAGAAGGAATGTTACCCTTTTTGTTGAGGGTATCCTCATCTTATCCTCCTCCACCTCAAAGCCACACATCTCTCCTGCCTCCTGGACAAAGTTAAGGTACGTGCGATATTGGCTCTGACCCGCGACTCTCCGACTGAATTTACTGTCAAAGTCGTGAAAGCAGCAAGGAAGTACAAAGTAGCGAGTCATGTAAGATGATCTGAATCAACAGAAAGGTTGGAAGACAGAAAAAAATGTTAATGTTTTTCCGCTAAATAAAATATGTATCGAAAACAAGCTGCTGAAAACTGCTTATCCAATAATAGCGAGCCAATGGAGTAAAATGGAGTCAAAAGGGGCCTGAGCTTTCGATCCTAGCAGAATCTTCGTCAGAGGCAAAAAGGTCTTTTTACCTCTGACGAAGATTCTGCTAGGATCGAAAGCTCAGGCCCCTTTTGACTCCAAATAAAATATGTAAAGTAAAAAGTATTTACATACTTCCTTTAGGCTCATGTGAATTTAAAACTAGGTGAACTGACTACCATTCACTTTCATACCTGGGTGTACAAAATGAAATGCCAAAAGTCAGAGTGTAAAGTTGTGGCAAGTTTATTACCTGGCTGCCATTACAGGGATCCATGGAGTCAGCTCATCAGAGTGATTACCGATCAACCAGTCAGAGTCCTTGAAAGACGTTTCCATGGAAGCAATGATGGTGCTCTCCTCAAGGTTGGTTTCAGGACCGTACAGATCCCAGATCTTCCTCCGACGCAAGTCAATGCCTTTACCTGGGTACTGCCATACAAATCCAATAGGGAACACTTGACAGAACTGAATAACTCCTTTCATTGGCCTACCGGTAATTAATAACAGTTTCCACAGATAGAAATGCTGAAGTATTGTACATCAATGGAAAGCAGATGCAAGAAGCTCACCTCATAACTTGTTCTAAAACTGTACCCACTGAACTACAGTAAATAAGTTTCTATTATGTGTTATACAGGTTAGATAGATTCACAACTTTGATACATACAGATATAAAACAAAGGAGCACTTACTCTTCTTTCTTTTCTCTCTCTAAAGAAGAGTGCTCTTTACCAAATGATATGTTAATTTTCACTTGAAATTCATGTTTCCTTGGACAAACATCACAATCAAGGAATTTTGTAAGCATTTGGTTAATATTGGATGTTAAATTCTTGTGAGACACATGACTTGTAAACAGACTTCAATGACTCACCCCTTCACGGTTCAATATGTGTACAAGAAGACCATTTCCACATCCCAAGTCCACAAAGGACTGTTTCTTATCAGCACCACTCTCCTTCCTCTCCTCTTCAAACAGAAGGAGCAAGTATGTTGCTATGGCAACATCCTCATACACAAACTTCTTGGGGTCTGTGTTCTCTGGCCAAATCTGGCAATACATGTAGTTTGAAAACAAAAGAAGACAAATTTGTTATCAAATCAATATCATTGATTAGAAGTCCTGTATAGTACATTGACATTGTAATTGTAAATATGAGTAAAACACAGTGTCATCCTAATAATTTTTTTTGTTTTTTGCATACTGGTCAACTTCTAAATTGCTATTATTCTGTATGCTTTGTAGGACAAATATTACCAATTTTGAAATGATGAAAAGAGGCAGTTTTTGAATGGCAACCGAGTGATATTTCTTATTTCTTACCTCCCATTCTTACACTGTTCTGGAAGAAAAATATTTCTACACATCTGTTTCTTTAACCCACAAATTACTACCTTACCTTGACAAACTGTGTCCCATATTTCTGTTTCATCTCCTGATAGAGTTCCGTATACCGGTCCATCGGTACCAAAGCTTTCACCTCCACAGCCCCTTCTGATCCTGTGCTCTCATTCGCCCATCTGATGAGTTTGGGGGCAAGAGTGTTTGCCAGCCATTCAATGGATGGTACCAATGGGGAACGGTTACCAGTTGTGTAGTTGTCAGCAACAAGGAGAGATATTCTATAAGCAAAAAAAAAGCAATGTCAAAAGAAAAAAAATATAACAAAATTTTTTATTCTTTTTAGCTCAATAAACAACTGCAAACTGAACTAGTTTTATGGTTCTTAGGTACACCTCATAGTCTTGATTTCTCAAAGTCTTGTTAAATAAATGATATAACATTTGAAACAATAGGCAGGAGGGGAAAAAGGAAGAAAGTGACGTCAAGAAACAAGGATTCAATGTTACTTTGCCAACATGACATGTAAAAATATTTACAAATTCCTGTCCTGATTCTACCTACCGTATTTGCTACTTCATTTTTTTTGTATGGATTGCAGTTCACTTCTCTTTAGGTTTGACATTCTATATTTCTATAAATCCTTGTAAAGATCAATGTCAAATAGATATACTGAGACATTGTTATAAAAATAATTCAGACGTCAGTTAATTAAAGTCTTAGTCTGCCATCCCGATTAGGTTTATTGCTCCATTAAAATGCATCAAATAAAAGAAGACATATTTTTACCTATTGCACTGAAATGAAAATTTATAAGATGGGAATATAGCTTCTCTGGTTGCAGACTTAAGCAAGATAAAGATTGCTTCATTTCTCTGGTGATCTGAAGGAAATAAAAGAACAGAAATGGGTAAAACAAATAAGGGAAAGGGAAATGTCCAGGAAAACATAATGGGGTTTCAAACTCTAAACAACTGGAGTGAGTCAAGTGTACAGTATATCATTCACAATATAGTATTATACAGTCACACTCCTATAGTAATAACATGAACCAAGTTGAACTCTATTTGTTAAGTTACTACTTTTTTATTTGGATTTGATACATCTAAATCTTTCTTGTTCAAAATTGGCTACATACAAATATAATTTACTTCTCCTTTTCTTTTCTGAGTTACCCAATTTCCTTCTTAAAGTTAAACTAAGCTTTATAAATTAACTAGGAAATTATTTTCATAGTACTACTACATCTCTTAAAATATATTGTACAAATGCTAATTGCTATGTTAACTTAACATACCAAATATTCCCACTTCACGGACAACAGCATCTGAGCTCTTTTTTGATAATAGCTTTCTAATGCAAATCACAAACGCATGGCTCTTGTCAACAAGAATTGATTCTTCATTTTCCATTCCTGTTCTTTTTTCCATTTCTCCCACATTTTCTTCAGCGACACTGAGAGTTTCACGGTTGGAAAGTTGTTCATCTGGCATAACCTCATGCTTAGAATCCTTCAAAATAGAGACATGACGATCAATACATTGTCTAAAAGAGACCGATGTTGTGTTTTCGTCTTGACATGCAAGTTGCTTCAAATCCTTCAACATGCTATTGAGCCATTCCTCGTAACGCGTAGCTGGAGGCTCTACATGCGACAGCTCCCCCGGAGATTCGGCCGACGTGCTTTCCGGGAGTCTGCTGATTCTGTGCTCCTCTACTGCTGCCGAGATTCGTCGATTTATAACGTGTGGTTTCAGCCACCAAATGTCGATTGCTCTCCAGAAACAGGCAGCTTTAATTTGCACATCCTGGGAATGCACATTGCTCCATGATAATTCTTCCATTACGGATACAGTACTGAAAATAATGAATCAATTCAGCAAAAGTTCCATATTTTCTGACTTGTCTCAGACAGTTCACCGTGGGAAAACATGAATATGTATTATGTTTTGATGACGTCATTTTAGGCTCCGTACCAGATCCCACAGAAATAATTATTTTTTATTATCTACCTCACTGCACAGTACAGTGACTGTGTCCAGCATGCAGCGCAGCAGTACTTTCGACTTGACCTCCTTAACTTTTTGTCTGTATAATTTTTGGTTCTCTTCATTTGGATTTTGATTTTTGAACTCTATATTATTAATTACTTTTTGCATGGGGCTAAGTAATCATCTTTACACGCACAATAATTCCTTTCTCCCTAGCCCTCACCTACTTAATTATCACCGATTTCTACGTTTTTTACGTATAGAGATGTGGGCGGCGTTTCATCAAACGGTCATAGATTCACCGGGGCTAGCTCTCACCCCCTCCGACTCCGGTTATACAAAATGAACATGGTAAATATACTAAAGAATCCATGCCCAGTCAGTGATTGATTTAGGATTCTCCTGCCGGGTGGCACAAGTCCCCAAAATAGATGACAAGGACAAACAAAAAAGTCAACACCCCAAAATCATTAGCTGATAATTTATTTTAAAAAAAAAGGTTACCCCGTTCATGAAGAGCCGTTGACAACAGCTTTGTGGGGTCAAAAATTGCTGCCGGAGGCACAATAGGGGCATATTTTTTGTAATAAGTTTTTAAATAAGGCATGCCAGAATGTGTGTGTTGGGGGGGGGGGGGGGCTGTCCACTGTGCCAACCTTTTGATCTGCCACTGGTGATTTTTTATTGGATATCTATAAGTAAAACTATGTAGGTCCTTGCGCTAAGAATACATAGTGTCCCATCATTCTTATCACTTCCTCTTTACCATCCCTAACTAACGTGAGTAGATCCTAATGAAAACTGTGTTCGAAATCCCTCTAAATTACATATTTCGTCAATCAATCTACTTTTTTGAACACTTTTATCATCTTCAATGACACTTCCCCTTTATATACTAGTATTTTTTTACATGTGAGAATTGTAAATGATCAGATAACGTGTAATGATATCCCAAGTATCTATTCCGTAGCCCATATTTTGCAGCCTGTGCACTATGTATGTGCTTCTGTGTACAATGTGTGGAAATTCAGTCTATCAATATTGTTGATCGTTTAACAATGACACTGACAGTTTAGAAATCATCCCTCTATTTATTCCATATCAGACACCTCTTCATTTCCCCCCTCATAAGATGTTATAAATTGGAAGCACCTTCGCTTGAAAAGTGTAAATGTGGCACTTATTTTGCAAGGCAGGGGTGGCCACGTCCACTGCATGTACGCTAACCCAACGCTCGGCAACGGGGCCGGGTGTCGCGTCAGCGCTGGGCCATGGGATGGGCTTCTTTCCGTTGCCGTACGTTTTGCAGGGCTGTCAACTTAGGGGAACTGCTTGGAGGGAGATCTTATTTTTTTCTCTCTGCAGCCCTCCAAAAGTCGCTCAGTGGAGGAATCTTTTTAGGGTCTGCTCCCAATTTTTTTGATGAGCAAATAAAAATTTTTAAAAACACAAAAACTGAAAAAGGTCATCAGCATTTTCGGCTGTCTTTCAGTTTTACTCCAAAATTGTCTAACAAGCAAAAAAAAAAGGTCAGCGTTTTTGGCAGACTCTTTACTCCAAACTTCTCTGGCAATCAAAAATTAAAAAAAAAAGTGTCTGCCTCGTCATTTTCGGGTGGATTTTTACTCCAATTTTACACGTTTGGCGGGAGATTTTTTCATAAAGCGGGAGATTTACATGCTTAAGCCTTGGCCGTGGCGGGAGAGCGGGAGGAAGGTGGGAGTCTCCCGCCACGACGGTGGGATGGTGGGAGAATGAGCGTGGTGGCGTGAGACTCTGTGAGACTCTGACAGCCCTGCATTATGCAGGCTGGATATGTTGGCCATCTCGTGAATAATCCACTGGACTGGCTCGGTCATTGTGTATGCACACATAGATCTACCATCTTTTGCCGATGCCAGGTGGAAATATGTGGCCAGGCATAGCATTGCACAGAATGAACTGCTATGGACTGGTTTCAAAATGAATTTAGATCCAATTAAGGGAGGACTAACCACACGGGCTTGATGTTTTATCAAATATGGCATTGATGTAACATCAAGCCACAAACAGGAAGCAGTACGGAGAGACAAGTAAACCAAACAAAAATCAGTGGGCAAGATTAATCCATTTCCACGAACGGTGAACCTTGCAAACCACCTTCAGAGTTTGCTAAACTCTTCCTCTTCCAGCCCATCCGCCCACTTCAACGATCGGATCATGAGAAACCTGAAAAAATTTCAGTATATGGCGACATCGATGTTGATTTACTTACCGTTCATGTGTAGCATTCGCTCTGCGATTAGCATTACAAAGATGAACGGAATACAAGGCAGTGCAACGCTGAGCAGTTCTGACGTGGCATGTTCAATTTAATTGCTAATATCTCGCACGCGTAGGTCTATGTGAGCGAGATACATGTATCCGCACAATTAAATTTAGCATGCCGCAGACCAAAAGTATTTTGTGGAAATCCTGTGTACAACTGTTGAAGAACTTGTGTAAATGTGCATTGTAAACAATATTTAAAAAAACAAACCCAACGTGATTTATGTTCTGAACATTTTCTCTATTTTACTATAGCATGGGAGACGACCAAGCAAAGAAGGGGCATGCTTCCCGTCAGAAATGGATGACGGGTGGCATCCCAAGATACAGCCGGTCCCAGATGTACAAGAGGACAGCTATGTACAAGAAGAAGAAGGTAACTACTGTCACCTCAACATAATGAGTGAAAACTGCATTGATACAGCAAAAAATGTTGTTTGTCCATTCAAGATTTGAATTTGATTCTGCCCTATATTAAAAATCATATTAAATGAAAGAATATAAATATATTTTACTGGGGAAAGAATTGAGGAATGAGGTTTTAGGTTTGAGCTAGAATAAAAGTGAAATTCAAGCCAAGTTTTGAAATGTCTAAACAACTTTTATGTAGTATAATTTATGTACATAATAAGTGAAATACTTTTGAACTATCAAATTGTATTTGAAAATAGCAAGTCCACTGTACATGCTAGAGCTTACGTAAAACATTCTTGGTCCATCAATTTACTGGTGCACCGGTGTGCGACTGGAGCAAAGTGGTCGATCCCTGATTTACAAAATAACCAATGTGACTCAGGCCTAGGTGTTAGTATTCATGAAGTATATATATTTTGGTTGAAAAATAATTTTATTGATCATTATTATTCACTGTACAGTCATAAAGATGAGAAAAAATTATGATATAATTGAAATGTCACTGTCTATTGACACTGCTGATGCTGGAGTTTATAGCAAATAATTGATATATCTTTTTGTTGCTTTACAGACTGTTGTGAAGAAGGAGAGGAAGAGGAAGCCAGCTATGGTGGAGAAGCAGATCGGTGGTGAGAAGAACGGAGGAAAGCGTCTTGTCCGCGTCAACAGACTGGTGAGGATCACGCCTCGTTGTGTTTCCCCATGTGTGTCTGTCATTAATAGTGCAAAAATTAAGACTATTATCTAAGGATGTTGGAGGCAGAACAAGGTTGAAGTTTGCCTGTTTAAATGTAATTAACTCACAGCTCCAGTTAATCAATTATCTTGGTGAACAGTTCTAATTATAAATTCTGCATGTTCTTAAACAGTGATGATGGTGCTATTGTTTAAAGGTTGACTAAATTAGAGAAAAAATGGGTGCTCTTTCCATGTAGTTTTGCCTTCTAATCACGAATCTGCCAATCGATTGTCTAAATTATGTCTCGTTTTGGCGAAAAAGGGGAAAAAGTAGAGGTTTTGAGACCGTTCCTTAAAACTCGTGAAACTCCAAGTGACGTACGAAAAGTAAGAGGCACAAGATCTGTAGGCTGCAGCATATAATATTGTACACAGAATGCGGTATTTGACCCCTCTGTTCAACGGACAATTTATGAAAATAGGAAATTAATCAATATAATCTTAGGAGTGAATAATCATTATCAATGTATTTTCTACAAGATCAGAAAACGCTTTTGCCCAAATATACAGCTCTTGTTTTGTTTTTTAGCTTTTCTTTTGAACAATGTTCTCATCCATCTGAGCTTGCCGAACGAAAGTTTTGCATTGGTCATAAACGCGTGCACAGCCGTTTTATGTATCTGTATGATTGTTCAATGTCCTACACATCTTTAGTTCGGCAGTGACTATGTTCCCCTCGTACATAGCGACTGGTGAACGCTTTTGTTTTGTTTATTTCACTTACGGCTTTTTTTTTTTTACTTCGCTTTACATAGTACGTTAGTACTGACTTAGATTTTGGCTGAATTCGAATAACTTATATAGAGAGAGGAAAAGTGCCCGCGATTCCGAGATGGAGGACTTTTCTGAGCCATGCAGATACGAACTCTGATTTATCAGATGATTTATCAGACCCCGAAGGCAAAGAAGCTCGAGTGGCAAGGGGAAATTCGACCATATTATATGTTTGAACCCTTGCAGAATATGGTGAAGGTCCGTCGGTGAAGCCACTCCAGGGAGCTTCAACGCGTTGGAGCTCCCTGGAGTTACGGGTGAAGTAGACCGAAAATGCTGTCTCTCGTTCGTTAGGTCGTCTTAGCTAACGAACGAGAGACAGAATTTTCGGTCTACGGATGAAGCTGCTGCAGCTGTTGTCGTTGAAAAACAGATTGGAAGACTTGACTCCAAGTCTGATCGTTGGAATAGCTGAATTTTTTAGCTAGCTTATCCTTCTCTTCATGCCAAATTCGGAATACAGGCCAGGATCCTCAAAATCATCTTCAGCAAAGTGATCGCTGCAGATTGTACTCCACTCACTTGGCCGGCCCTTGCCACTCTGCCCGCGTGAGCTTTACATTTGCGACCCACAATTTCCGTAGATTTTCATCTTTATGAAAATGATGTAGGCTTACGCCATCTTTAGGGGTCTTGCTACAGCCCGCAACTATACACCGATTAGGCATTATTGATGAAACTGTGTCCCAAAATCAGTTATTGTGAGGAATTAAACACACGAAAATACGCAATGCAAATGGTCGATGCGGTGAATATCATGCTCGGCACCGGGCTGGGCCTGCCGGGGGCCTCCGGGCGTGCACGGTTTAGGTTAGTGGAATATTTTCCCTTACTTTTCATGCGTCACAGATCACGTGATCACGATGTCGCTTCGATGGGTTTTTTTAGGGGCGGGGCTTACGACTGTAAATCAGCAAAAATATACTTTTCAAATGATTATAAAATATGACTGAATGCATAAAAAATTGTGTGATGGATATTTTTTGGTTCCTGATGACACCTTACTACGAAAAATGGGCAATTATTTTTTTATTTTAGTGACCCTTTAAAGCTCACCCATGAATACTGCACTACTGGAAATAGAATTACCATTAGTGCAGTATTTCCCCAATATGGGTCAAAGGTTTTTATTATTTTCTTAAGTTCACCACTCGATTGTCCTTTTAAGATGAACCTTGGCTCAGACAACATTTCATAGATTGATATCAGAAATGCAGTCCCATTGCAATGCTAAAATTCCAATCAACAGCAGAAAGAATAAATCCAACAGTTTGTGATATACAACTGATTCTGAACCATATGGACTGGGAACAGCGATTATTGTGTGTGTGAACATGGTATTTCAGATTTCAATTCGTTTCAAACTTTTTTGTGCATTTTGAAACCATCAGGTAAACCTTCACTAGATCATAAGGCATGTAATCTAATGCATATAATTCTCCATTTTCAGCCTCGTTACTACCCCACCGAGGATCTGTCGCGCAAGTTGAACAACCGCAAGAAGCCCTTCAGCCAGCACAAGTCCAAGCTGAGGCCTTCCATCACACCAGGTACAGTCCTTATCCTCTTGGCTGGACGCTACAAGGGAAAGAGGGTTGTGTTCCTCAAGCAACTCGATTCCGGTCTCCTCCTCATCACAGGTAATGCGAAGTCAAAGTTTTTAATTTAGACTAAAGGTGTCAATTAAAATGGCAACGTGATAAACTTTACAGGTTTAATGATATTTTTTGAGAGAAATACAAGGGAAAAGAAAGTGGTATTCCTTGAGCTTGATTCTGGTCTCCTAATCACGGGAAAAGGGAATCGACTATTCTTGTATTTGAGAGTGAAGAGTTTGAAGATTAATTTGAGTTCTGATCATGAAATTACATTGTGAAAGAAACGTGTCTACCTACGAATTGTTGTATACTGTGAGGTTTTGTAATCATCAAAATAAGAAATTGACCCAATCTCGCTTAAGAGCACATGCGCTGCACACAGATGTGGGTTTATAGGACTGCACACACATGTGGCGTAAATATTCGGCTGGAACACTCCAGCAATTTCTTGTCACATTTCGAATACGAGGGCATTTGAAGACTGATCCTTTTCAGGGGACATTTCTGCTTTGATGTTCTTTCAAATTGACATAAAAAGAATTAGAAAGCTCACAATTTTTTTTTCACATTTCCCAGAGCCTCCAAGCCCCCCCCCCCCCCCCCCCCATCAACATCTCTTTGTGGTTAATACTGTTAGGTAGTAAGGTTTGGACATTTTTTCATCATTGCCTAACCATCATATCATCCTTATCATTGGTTTTCCAGGTCCCTTTGACCTTAACGGTGTACCTCTGCGCAGGATCAACCAGACTTACGTCATCGCAACCCAAACCAAGCTAGATGTCAGCTCTGTCAAGCTCCCCGAGAGGTTGAACGACCTCTACTTCAAGCGCATGAAGCTGAAGAAGCCACGAGGACAGGAGGGAGAAATGTTTGAATCTGAGAAGAAGGTGTGCCCTTATTTTACAACCGAGTGTGAATCTCCTGGCTTTTGCAGTTGATTGATTGTTGTGAACAAAATGTTCAGCTGAAGTGATTATAATAAGCATATAAAATCATGCTCATTAGTATATTTCAGCAGATATTACTGAGAAATTTCTTGCTGGAAATACTACAAGACTTAATTTAACGTTAACTGGCATCACAAATTTATGAGGCAATCATGATAAAGATATTTTGTCTTTTTTTATGCATTTGTTGAACAAAGAGACCATCCAGAAGTATTGAAACTAGATTCTGAGGAATGAATGCTGTTATTTCAGAGATTTGTAAGCTACATGCATAAATAGGAAATAAAACAAGGGAAGAAAGTTGATGAAATACTGGTCCCTGCTTAAAATATTTCTCAATATGTTTTAATTTATTTTTTTGATTTTAGAGGGGATTTTTTCGTTGCCATAGTCCTTTTGTTCATTTTAGAGCTGAACAAGACTAACGTTAGTGTACCATGCCCCGTTTCTGTTTTGCATCATTTCTAGGAGTATGCTGTCTCAGAGGAACGCAGGGAGGACCAGAAGGCTGTCGATGGTCAACTGCTGCCGCTCATCAAGGGAATGGACTACATGAAGGGATACCTCCAGATGGCTTTCTCACTCAGCAACAAGCAGTTCCCCCACAAGATGATCTTCTAGAAACCTTGCCCTCCGTCTGGACATGCTAGCAAGACTCCTCAAACTTTTTCCAAAACAATTCAGAATTACCCTTTGGAATCTCACGGATAAACTCAAGCGTCAGCACCGAAGGAAAAGTCGATTGATCTGATCAAAGCTGGTATCACCAAAAACAAACGCAATCCCATGGTAGACTGGAATACGGATTATGTAAAACAATAAAATTACCAAAAAAATTACAATCTTGTGTCTTCATAGTTTCATTTCTTTGTTGTGAAGAAGTTTTTATTTTGTAATCGAGCAGGTGTAATATTCGCTACGTGAATACCAACATTTTACTTTCAGGTTTTATGTCAGGACATATACTGGGTTATAGAAATATTTTAGCTATTGTTATACGTGTATCATAAACAATTTCTTGGTGTTTTTTTTGCGTTTCGAAATGGAAGGATCTGTTCACGTATTCCCACATAACCTGCCTAAATCACCATTGAAATTTTGGCAATTAAATCTTAAAATTAAAATTTTTTGAAGAGCATATGCACTAAAATGACATTGTTTTGTAATTGGGTTAATGGTGAGAGAAGGATGCAAGAAAGGAAGACTTGATGTAAAGAGATGAGGCAAAGTCAGAGAGAGGGGTGTGTGAATAAGAAAGACAACCCTAAAAAGGCTGGATTATTTGGCGCTCTCCGGGGGGGGTTAATCCACCCCCCCCTGCTAATTATCGCTAATTGAAAATTCTGCATTGTGTATAATACACATGGAGAAATGACTATTTTGACATTGTGCGATAGTCATGAAAGCTTGTGCCGCAAAAAAAATTATCCTCGAACATATCGCGGCGAACGTCCGGGGGGGGGGGGGGGGGGGGGGTGGTGGAATCGGCCTGCCCTGTTATGGTTAAGAGAAGGAGATGAGGTGAAGAAAAAATGAGAGAAAAGTTAGCAATACATTGTTTGCACGTGCACGGGGTAACCTCGCTAGTCATAAGGACCACTATTCATAAGGACCGCTATCCATGACGCGTGAGTAAATGAATAGCGGTCCTTCTCAATAGAGAGCAAACCATAGACAAATTATCTCGCTAGTCATAAGGACCAGGGGCCTGTAACATGAAGAGATACAATCAATCTTAAGATCAATTGTAACTCTACAGTACATGGTTGGTTTGCCATAGACTTACGATTGATATCAGTCGTAAGATTGATTGTACATCTCTTTATGTTACAGGCCCCAGTATTCAAAACTATTCATAAGGACCGCTATTCATAACGCGTGTTAAATGAATTGCGGTTTTCTATGCATAGCGATCCTTATGAATTGCGAGCGGACACCGTTTGCACACAGTATGACTTGGCTCTCACAATCAAACTTTGTAAACAAATTTTTAGGCTTTTTAGGCATTTTAGGCATTTTACTGCCAGTGTTAAAGATCGTATGCTCGATCTGTAATGAAAAACACAAGTCAGAAAAAATTGGAACCAGCGGGATTCGAACCTGTCATCTACTGCTTGCCGGGCAGCGACTTAACCACCAGGCTATTCTGGTTCACGGCCAAGTCACGATGAACTGGAATCAAATACCCAAGATCCTCTTCTTTCTGACTTATTAATATTCAACGGTCCGCAACACTGGGAGTAAAATGCCTAAAAATTTGTTTACAAATTAAAATTCCTCCCATCAAGCTTCTTCATTTACATGTACAACTGTTTAATTGCCGAAGATACGTGATATTGTTAGGGTGAAAAGATGAGTACATGTATAAGATCGGGAAGCTTGAAGGAATAAAATAGCATTTTATTTGGGGAGGGGGGGGGGGGGGGGGGAACGATGCCAATTTGTCCCCAACGTACAAACAGATAAGGGACTATTATAGTGGAACCTCATAAACTCCTTGGGACCAAGGAAATTACCAGTGGGGTGTTCATAAAGCTGTTCGTAAGTTACGAATGACTTTACGCAGGACTGGTAATATGTTCTTGTGCTAAATGATTGAGAATCTGTTTAATATAGCACCTAAGAACATGTTCAGTCGTTCGTAAAGTCATGCCAAACTTTTCCACCAGGGGGGTGTTTCATAAAGCTGTTCGTTAGTTACGCATGACTTTACGAACGATTGGTGATCCGTTCTTGTGCTAACTGATTGAGAATCTGATTAGTATAAGAACATGTTCCAGTCGTTCGTAAAGTCATGCCTAACTTTACGAACAACTTCATGAAACACCACCCAGGGCTAGAGAGATAATAGGATACAAAGAAGTGGGACCGGCAAAATTACCTCGTTATATCGCGAGATTGTTAAGTGTTCTTTATAGCGAGGTTCCACTGTATTGCAAAATCCAAGTTTTGCGTTCGTATATCCAGTGGTGCAATAAACGAATGGGAAAAATATTGTTTTGGAAAATGCTCTGTCTCCCCTTCTCCATCCAACTTATCAAGTCAGGAGAGCTATAATATATCGAGATTCTGAAGTCATACTACCGAGATAAATAATCGTATCGAGGGGGAAAAAAAACTTGTTGGTTGTTACAAGCGAATTCGTGGAATGCATGAATACATAATTGAATTAATTTCTTAGGATTATGAAAATGAGAAATGATTGGAGGATTATAATGCAATATAATTTCATTCAGGCAAACCTGTTGAGAAAGGCACAATTTTTTTTTTTACCGCTCTCCTCTACTCTCTCTCCCTCTTTCTTTATACCTCCCCTCCCTGTTGCACTTTGCTTCTGTGGCTCTCTCTCCCTTTCTCTCTCTCTTTCTCTCTTTTCTTTCTGTCTTGCTCTCTCCTCCAAAATCAATGATGATGATAACATAAAATTTTATGATTCATACTTTTATGTTGCAATTTTGTGACCAAGATGGCAATGATTGACCTTGAAATAGGTTCTTACAAAACTAGAATATGCCTCCCTCTAAAAAAATATATATATTTGGCAGAAAAGGGAACCTAGTATTAGAGACCTTGGCTTAAAAAAACCCAAAATAGTCCCAGGGGTGGTATTCTAATTCTGAGATTTATTTTATCTTGATTTTAATGAAATAATTTTAATTGTCAAAACAAAATATACGCTTATGGCGCATCATTGGTTAATGACTGCGCAAAAGTGGCCGTGTACGTGGAATTCATCTGCGCAAACACCAATGAAATGTTGCAATTTAAAATTTGTTATGACAATTAAAATCTTTTCACTAAAATCAAAATAAAATATATCTCAGAATACCACCCCAGATATTTTTCATCTGGGAAGTGCAGGGAGAGGTATTATTCTGGAAAAATAGTAACCCATGTGTAATGTCAAGATCTAAAAGTGGGGCAGTTTTTAGGGATATTTCAACACAAAATCATACCCCATGTTTAGGGATTTCTTGTAAAAAAAAAGGGCACAACTAGAGCTGCAAATCTCCGTATAATACCGTATTACTATGAGGCGAGTACACCCCTCTACCCCCCCCCCCCCCCCTCCCCAGTTTCAATTACTAGTAATACATTACATCATAATCAAAATAACGTATTAGCGCATGATTGTAGTACGCGCGCTCATTTTGAAATGAACGCGCAATGACCGGTGTTGGGTACGGTACCTGTTGCAAGAACATCATCATGCATGAGGGAAAAATCATATGGAGGAAAACAAACAGCACTAAAAATCAGACAAATCATTGATAACAAGGAGTAACAGTTTCAGAAGAATTTCCTCGAAAGCCGATGGATATCTGCCATGCATAAATTGGGAATATGCTGTGTTAAAAGGTAATGAGGCCGATTAGTGTATTGTGTAAGCTATTATAGGCATTGTATTTTCAATGGATTTTTATCAATAAAGACCTACCGGTAAGAATGTATTGATATAAACTTTCAAGTCAGTAAACTAAAGGACTGAATTAAAAGAGAATGAAAAATAATGATAGAATCCATAACAACATTAAATATATAAAAAGTGTAACGTTAGTTCTAGGCTGAGAATTTATCGCTCCTCTTTGTCTTTTGTCCCATTTGCTCTCACAAATAATGTGAATCATGGGGAGGGTGCGGGGGGGGGGGGGGGGGGGGGGGGTCATCGGTCTTATATTATAATCTTAGGCATGTTCTTCTAGGTGGATAAAATAGGATGGAGGGATGTATGTCCGGACACTTGACAAGAGTAGCTGTCACGTTGACATTGGATTTCACTGCATCAGATAATGAATGTTTGTCATTTATAATTATTGTCCATCAGTTTTAAAATACAAACATACCCTTATAAAAAAATACCATGGTAATACTACGTATTTCATGGTATTACCGCCATAATACCACGAAAACATGGTAAATCCGTGGTACACATCGTATTGCCACAGTATTACTACGAAAAACATTGTATATTCATAGTATTTGCATCGTGTACCATGAAAAGCATGGTACATTCATAGTATTTTCATCTTGACAATGGGTAACGCGGTAAATTCATGGTACTTTCACAGTAATACCGTCCCCAATTTACCGCGGTATTACCATGGTACTTTTTTGTAAGGGTATGGCATGCAAACAGGTTCTAAATTATTGTTTGAAATCATAACCAACCTGTAAAGTGTCAACGCCACCCGATTAGGGGAGGGTGTTGGAGGGGGTCCTATCATCTTCTTTTGACGTTCCTTTTCCGCCTCTTTCCTTTTTCTATTTTCCTTTCCTTTTTTTGTGTGCAAATCAATGGGGTATTGGATGGGGGTGGGGGGGGGGGGGGAGCGGATGCTACCTGTAGCTACTCCACTAGGCCTGCTATGATACTATTAAATGAACCAGCATATTTTCCTCCCCTATCAGTCTTTGTCACATACCCCCCCCCCCAAAAAAAAAAAAAAAAAAAAAAAAAAAAAAAAAAAGAAGAGAACAAAGAAGAAGGAATATCGAAAAAGAATATGTATTGAACTTTTCAGTTAACAGTGACGGAACGTTTTGCATAGCGTGAGATGGCTCATCACAAGACGATAACATCAGAGATAGATCAGTCGATTCACAGTCTCGATTTGGAACTCTAATCTCGACACACGGTGTTCCAAGTCAACGTCAGCTATCTTGCCTACGACGTTTGTAGCTTGTATCTATAAAGGAAATTTATAGCCTAACACCGCTATAAAGTGCTATAGTATTATCATGATTATGTCGAGTTCATTTCTCTTCATTATACAATCTTATAACCCTAACGAATGAAACAGTTTTTCATTCATCATAAATTCGTTGTCATTTTCATTTCGTTTAGTTAGGCCAGGGCGGATCCAGGATTGAGTAAAAGAGGGGGCACAAAAATGACAGTTTGTCAAAAGGTAGACCCGTATTTTTTGGTCTCGCCAGCTTTTCGAAAAGTCGCTCAGGGGGGGGGGGGGGGGGGGGGGGGGTGTATAGCGACAAAAATATTTTTTTCGCCAAACCTTCAAAATTCGCTCAGTAGGGGGTTATGGGGGTTCAGTTTCTCTCCAGAATTCCCTGACAAGCAAAAAAAAAAGGTCTTCATTCTAAAAGGGGGGCACAATCGATAAAATGGCGGATCGTCTATGGCCAAAATGCATACTTCTCTTCCAAAGGGGGGGGGGGGGAGGGCACGGGCCGGAAGTGCCCCCCCATGGATCCGCCAATGGGCCAAGCTCACCTCAAAGCATTGAGTAAACCACATTTTGGAATAGCAGTATAGGTATTACATTTTATGGTATAGGCCTAATTATACATAATCATTTAAATCCATGAAATATGAAGTTGTCATTCTTTTCGTTCGCATTTTAACAAATATTGCACGTTTTGATCCTCAGCGCATTTTATCTTTTTAAAAATCTTTTTTAATCTTTTTTTTTTTTTTTGGGGGGGGGGGGGGAGGGGGTGGGGACGGGGCACAACCGATCCATGCCTAGCGTTTTAAAACCCAATTCGGCATGCCGTCAGCATTATACAGAAGAACAATAATGTACCCCCCTTCAATTGTGTTCTTGTTCAACCTCCTTTCAATTTTTAGAACCAAAAATCACTTGATTGCTCTGCTCTCTTTTTGGGAGAGAGTCAAATTGAGAAAAAAAATCCCTTTCCTTTATAAATCCTGGACCCGCCCATGTCCTATGGAGCGTGCATATGTTACATTTTATTCTTGAGTATTTTAGCATCTTTTTTTTTCATTCTCCATTTCCCGTTAGGAAGTTTGACCCAGACAATCAAATCAAGCACGATAAAGACACTCAGAATGGAGCTGGAAACAGTGATGAAAGTATGTTATCAAGTTTATTTTTTTTTACATGAAACACAGTAACTGTTGTCATTGAACAGTGTGTTTCTACTGGAGACCCGAAAAGTAACGGTATAAAGGAACGGCATTTTAAAACCTAGTAGAAACACGTACACCGATTTATTACAATTTCTGGAACGATATAATTTTCATTTTAAACATAAAATGCTGTTTTGTTCTCGCTTTGCTGTTTAGAATTTATAAGTTATACTGCTTCCATGATTATTTCAAAGTAAAACTATTTCTGTTGCCTGTATTACGGAAACGGAGTTGTCCCTGTATTAAAGCTATGAGATTGATTTCTGTATATAGCGACAGGGTTGAAATGAAAAGTGCATGCGTATCACATGATTCTCACTCGATAATATTTGCTTCATTTGATGTTGTAACCACGTTTGACAAAGTTTCTTGCTATCATTGTTGTGACAAAACGTTGTGGGCGTTGTGGCGTGCGCCTGTAATCCAGCTACCAGTGGAAGTTATAAACTGATTCAGCGGACCCAGGTTCGAGACTGAGTCACGTCTTTCGGACGGTGACGTGAAAGGTCGGTCCCAGACGTAAATAATCATATCTGATTGATACACGTCTGTAAAAACCCAATTACACACACACACTTCTTCCCCCTAACTTTCCCTATTTCTTCAACCACAGTGCACTCTGTAAACAATCTAGTCAAATGTGACCAGAATCTAGTCAGATTTGACTAGAATAACTGCAGTATTCACACGGGCACCTGTACCATTCTCGTCAAAACTACCAGCTTCGGGTTTGAAGTGAACAGATCCTAGTGAAAATGAACAGAAGCCTAGTCAGGAAAAAATGACTAGACGTTTTTTTAGAGTGCACTAATTAAGTTTATTAAAGTTGCGTGTTTAGCGGACACTTATCAAGCGATACCTGATTCCATAGACGTAATTAAGAGAAGACAACACAATGTCGCATGCCAAACGAGGTGAGTTCTTTAAACATCATACAAGCCAAACTCACATTAAAGATTAAAATATCATATTTGGAAGCTTGATCTGGACCTACACTCTATCGTAATATTTGATAATCTTAGTTTTGAAACAAATCCTTCAGAATTTTGGTCGTATTTGGAAAATAAAATTATATTGGCCTTACTGTGCGTTTGGGTTTCAAAACAAGCATTGAATAAAAATGAATACATGAAGCAAGCTAGAATCATCTCGATATCTGATTATTTATTTTCAGTTCAAAATAATTACCTTATAACTGTAAAGGTCCTCAAATGTTTACGGGGGGGGGGGGGGGCACACGTGTATGTCAACCCCACCGCAAACTATATGATCGGTCTGCGATCCGATTTCGGAAGAAAATATATTAGCATTGATGTAACCATTTAAACACATAAAATATTTTTGAATGAGGCTCTGAATAGTCAAATAGATAGTAAAATCGAAAATACGGCCTATTGTGAGCTTTCTAGTCAGGGGAAAGGCACGTATGTGCCCCCAATGTCGACTCCCTGGATCTGCCACTATCTTTAAAGCTGTACTTTCTCTATTTTATGTTGTTTTACTCCTAATTAAGTGGACAGGAAAGCGATCAAAGTGACGCTCCACGTTGTACTGAAAAGACTTCCTCAAACAGCAAGGCAGTAAACACCAAGGACGAACAGACGAAAGCGTCACTACCAGACCCATCGCCGACCGAAGCCGAGAAGCAGTTCGACATCAGCATCGATCTGATGCCCTACACCACCGAAGACCTCAAAGAAGCCCTCAGTGAAATCCATTTTGAAGTGCAAAGGTTCTGTTCTCCTCCACATCAGGGGGAGAATCGAGGTATGACTAATAAAATCTTGGCCAGTGCGGGTTCCTCTCTCCCGAGTCTGTTTGGAATGATCACGGAACAAGAGCATGCCGTGGAACTCGAGGGTGAAGGAACGTCTAAAACAGTGGCAGATGGCTGTAGGAACACTGATCTACAAAGTAGTTCAACCAATCATTCTCCGGTAGGAAATTCTGGAGCACCTGATGGAGTTACCGTATCAACCGGCAAGTCGTCGGGCTTTACCGCCCAGAAGTTCATGGGAGAACTTTTGTCTCCAAGGGATGCGGACATTCATGATCTCTCTGACCACGAAATCGTCAGCAACAGCGAACTTGTGACAGAGACTGCAAATGCTCGCAAGTCTCCAGAAAGGGAAACCGAACCTTTCGGTCCTCGACGTAAGACCGTCCGATTTCTTCTAGATGAGAACGACTCTCCCTCGGATGGTCTTAGTAAAAAGGTAAGCGGTATCTTCAGTTCTTCATCGACTTCATTATCAGTATCATCGTCATCATCGCCAACATCAGATTTCGGTAACGAACTTTCCACCTGTGTTGAACCAATCATCGAAGAAGTTTCAGATAGCTCTGGACCGGGTGACGGGATGGATTATGAAACTGTCGATGCCATCTGTGAGTTGCCATCTCCACGAATCTTTTTTGCTGAGAAGGAATTACCTTTGATCAGCTGCCCAAATCAAGAGCGAGTTTTTGAGCTTGAAGACATCATTCCAAAGGAGATCTGGGCAAGCATCCCTCCAACGGGCACACCCGAAACAAACTTTGATACTAGAAGAGTCTCACCCGATGAACTGCTGTTCGCACCCGTTGAGCCATTCGTCAAAATTCCGGTTTGCAATGGCGGTTGCGCCAGATACTGCTTCGAAATAACCCAGAAAGAAGATGGCGAAAAAGGGATCCAAACGGAAACCAACGCCGATGAAACAGCATCATCTCAGCAACCTCACCCATTGAGTGACCTATGTAGACCATTTGCGGTGATTGACCCTGATCCATATCTGAAATTGGACGATGTGGAATGCTTCAACAGCAGTTTCATCCAGGTTCCTGAAGCAGGGATGGACCCAATGGATAACAATATAGGCTTTCCTGACGAGGTGGATAATGAAAACGAGGGGCACCCCGGTTCATTTACGGCCAGCGATTTACCCATGACTATACCAACAGCCTTCAAAAAAATTCCACAGTCGCTCGGAGGACTCACTGAGCGAGGGTGGCCCATGCAGTGCAGGGTCCATGGATGTTATGCCGTCCGAGTCCAACGAAAGCCTCACCACAGCCACAGAAACGTGCTCGACCACGCTGGAAGGGCCAGACACCAATAATCTAATTGGAGTGACGCCCCCAATCGTCTTGAAGAGATCACTCCAATACCTCTCCCAGATTCATCAGCTGGAGAAGATGGTGCAGGATGGAAAGAGACACGTCCAAGCTTTACAGGTAATCCATCCATTCTTTCAACACCTATTTATGCTGTGTTTATTAAAATGTTCTTTGCTGACGGTGTTAGAGAAACCAAATTAAAGACCTCAGCCTGACCCAAAACAACCATATATTGACATAAAGCTTAGTAAACAAAGAATATAATTACCCTGGGTATTCATAAATTTTCGTCTCCGTTTATCAATAAAAAATAAAAAAGATGATTTTTTTTGGTCCGCCCCCCTCCCTATTGCGTAACAAGAGAGGAAACTGCAGGGGGGTCGCTAGACGTGTGACGACATGTCATGTATACAGCTCCGAGTGCGTCTACACGATATGTCGTCATCAAATTTTCACCCCCGCAAAGTAGCGTCCCTCAGAGACGGGGCCCTCGTCAGAAAAACCACCGGGGCTCAACATTCGGGACGCTGTTACTCATTCCACAGGAAACGGAATCTCATGAAGTTGGTTTCAATTTGTTCAGAAAATATATAGCTCCCCGTGGATGAATAAAGTGTATATTTCAAAATTCGGTCAGGCTGAGGTCTTTAAATTTCTGTCTTCCCTTACGGCTGACAGTCACAGTTTGGGTCTCAGTCATGGGTATCGATCCGGGGGGGGGGGGGTGGGGGATATATATTAAAAAAAATTGAGGTGGGGGATGGCCTGTATTATCGTCCCCCAATATTTTTGGATAAAAAAAATAAGAATTATGATATATTAACTTAAAACTAATAATTATCCGAACTCATTATGTTTGATCTTGAAATACCATCACATTAGGAAATAAGAAATGCCACAATTTCAATGCGACAATATCGAAGAAAATTTGTTCGCTCGCATTGTTATTCTCAATTATCCCGTCCATTGGCGTAGATTCATGCATTCCTTTTTTTCATTAAAAAACATTTTGGGATGCTCTAAAATTCAACTTTTATAGACAGATTTTTGAAAAAGTCCCTGGTGTGGGAGGAGGATATCCCCTCCGACATCCCCCCTCCCGCTCGGTCGCTTCGCTCAGAGGCGTATCTAGGGGGCAGGGGGCACGTGCCCGGACGGCACTTGGAGGGGGGGGGGGGGGCGCAAAAAACGCAAGGGAGAGAAAGAAAAAAAATTGGAAATTAATGAAAAATCATAATCCTTTACGGATTATGCGCCTCCAAATCCGCAGGGTAAATGCACTAGAAATCTATCTTTTGAAGGTTTGAAATGCGAAAATTGTCCAGAGCTTGGTCGCTTTGCTCCCTCGCACAATTACTCTCTTTCAGGATATCGTAATTTCGCGCTCCCAGTATATAGTTCTTAGATAGCTTAAAGGGCTCAAAATTTGAAAAAAATATGTAATTGCTTTGCTCGCTATACGCCTATCATGTACGTTTCATATGACTCCTGCTTAAATGTTGCGCCCCTGATATAGGATAAAGTGTGCAGACAGCATTGGCAAAGGTTCAACTTTTGAAAAAATCTCAACTTCAGGTAGCCTTGCTGAATTTCTCGGCTCTTTCTCAAGCCTGTAGGGTTTTCGTTAGTTTTACTCCCGATTGCAGAAGTGAGTGAATAGAAAACTTCATTGTTTGCCCCGGGCGCCATAATCCCTCCTAGATACGCCACTGGCTTCGCTCCCTCGCCGGTCATCCCCCTCCCCCCAATCATGAACACGGACCGACACCCCTGCGAGGCCAGTTACCTTTTCTGTAGCCGGCACGAAATGAAGCTCCGACACACTATAGCCGACTTCGCTGAAGGTCTAATGAAACACCAGATTGTGTATGAGTGATTACAAAATATCTATTTCTTTTCATTTCATTTATTTTCCTCCAAAACCCGCAATATAAACATCTATAAGTACAAAGAAATAATAGAAACTACAAGTAATTCAGAAGGTAAATTTTGACAAATGCTTTAAGTCCCGGTTTTAAGTATTGCATTTTCCACGATTCTTTACAGTATCAAACATTTATGACGCATTTCCACCAATGCTTATTTTTGCTGAAATATCGGCACAAAATTATTATTGTCTTTTGTCCTTCTGATGTCGGCAATAATTATACTCTGGACTTCTCAAAAAACCTGGGCCCTATTTCATAAACTTGCTATCAATAACAACTGCCTCATTTCTATGACAAGTCCGCTCTTAGCCAATCAGATTCAAGGATTTCAGTAACTTATAACACTTATTGTAACTTGTTATTCATTTACAAGTTTTATGAAACGGGGCCCTGGGCTAGTGATTACTGTAGAAATATTTTTTCTTCCGCATCTATTCATAGTTATTCGACTAGTCATAGTCTCATCCTGATAATATACTTTCCTTTCTTATAGGAGGATTGTGCGACACGAGAGCAAGAATATGAAGCGGAGTCGTTGGCCCTAAGGCAGTCTCTTCAGAGGGAGCTAGAGTCGTCTCGAACCCAGGGTTGGATGGTGGAGAAGAGACTCACAGAGCGGGCCAAGTGTCTTACAGCAGATGTAAGTCTTCTGAGCAAACTCTGTATAGGCCCACAGGGGCACCGCTATGTATTTGTAAATAAGGGGGAGGGGTCGGACCAAAATTTACTGACAGGTTAGCCAGTCAGGTTTTCCAACAAAAACAGTAGCCTAGTATCTAAGATTTGCCAAAATACACTTTGAGGGGATATCATTATAACCCTTCTAGCGATGCCCTTGTTGGCATATACATCATTATTCATAATTCATCAGTCGGGTCTTTACGGGGTACATCTCCATGTCAACAACACCTTATGAAATCATTGTTTTCAGCATCTTCCAAATGCTTGATAAAGGCGTCCAGAAAATATATTCAATTCTTCTTCTTTCTTTTTGGGGGTCAATGTCATGTGTTTATTTTTGCAAAATGCGGTTGACGGCCCTTTCAACAAAAGTTGATTTACAATTTACAAAAACGATCTATTATCTTATTTCAGTAATAAATCATTTCTGTTATTCCGTAGATCGTTCGTTATCTTAAAGTTATAATGATGCATATGATTTTTGTTCTTGTCATTCTCGAACACTATATAGAACGCAGCGCTGATGAGGCAGGTGAATCATACAACAAACCGTATGCAAGAATTTGAACGAATAAACACCACGATTGTTGCCCAGTATCACAACGCACTCTCTACTGTACAGGTAAGACGAAAACATGCAGACATACTTTAAAAATAGATGTGTTTTTAATTTCTTTTCTTTTCTTTTCATTACTTTATTCTATTTGGCATGTTTTGCAAATTAAATCAACAATCTCAGGTAATTTGACTTTATATTTACTAAAGACAATCACTGGCGTAGACAGGGGGCACATGCAGGGGGGTACAAGGGGGCCATGTCCCCACCCCCTATTCAGCCCCTAAAAAAAAAGGGAGAGAGCGAGAGCGAAAAAGCGGGGAAAGTGAGAGAAGAAAGCCTAAAAAGGCGCTACGAGCTGTTAGCTTTCTCTCAAAATTTGCTAAAACGTCAAAGTTTTCGCGCTTCGCGTGGGAGGGGGAAAACTCCCCCTCCCTGCACCCACCCTTGTTACATACAGTGCTGTATTGCATCCAAATAATTGAAAAGCAGTCCGGGCGTCGAACTAACTTTCCGCCTAACAAGAGCTGCTACGAGCCGTTATCTTTCTCTCAAATTTGCTATAAAAAACGTCAGAGCTTTTGCGCTTCGCGCCCCTGTTACATACAGTGTTGTATTGCGTCCAAATAATTGAAAAGCAGTCCGGGCGTCGAACTAACTTTCCGCCTAAAAAAAAGTGCTACGAGCCGTTATCTTTCTCTCAAATTTGCTGTAAAACTTCAGAGCTTTTGCGCTTCGCGAGGGAGGGGGAAAACTCCCCCCCCCCCCCTCCCTGTACCCACCCCCTGGGGAGCACGTTCGCGTGCTCATCACCAATTTCACACGCTTCGCGTGCTCACAATGGGTTCTATTAAAGAGCTCATATGTTGATTTTTTTCCGACCGCCAATTGCAAGAAATATGGTTTGTAAATAAATAAACATATTGAAATAAAGCTTTCATAAATTTTAGCAAATAAAATAGATTTTTTTGCCTAAAATGTACCCTTGATTATTGTCCTTATTGAGCCAGATATCTCAAACAGACCGATAAACATGGAAGCGGGGTTGACCTGCTATGACGTCACTGGGTAGAGTTCATCCAGGTCAATTCCTCCGATGCATAACGCGCGCTATTGAAATCGTGTGTAAAAAAAACAACATCAACGAGAGTCGCTTTCTTTTGGGGGAATCCTTATACGTTTTGTGGCAAAATGCCATGAAATTGCGTTGTGTGTGTGGGGGGGGGGGGGGGGAGGGGGTGTTACAATACTTTAAAGAACACCAACATCAGTTTCTTCACTTTTCCAAAGCTCAATAACCAACGGAATTTGTGGGTGAAGTTTGTGAAAATTCGGCGAAAAGATTTCACAGCAGCAACCGTCACAGCAAGCATGCACGAATTCGTACTATTGTAGGGACCATTACGTGGGTTCGAACCTCGGCCGCGTCATACCAAAAGACGTTAAAAGATGGGAGTTGCTGCTACCTTGTTTGGCGTTCAACAATTGAATGGATAGAACAACGGGGCAAAAATAATTTCCATTTCGGTTAATAAAATTTGGAGTGGATTATTATTATTATTTGGAAACATAATTTTGAAGTATCAAAATCATGTCGAGCAAAGTTTCTCTTCACTCTCGGTTGCCAGTCCATGCTATGTTGTGCAGCAGTACACCACGGAGGTCATACGACTCTACCCAATGCCGACGTCAGTGCTAATTTGCATAGAAAAGTAAACAAGCTAGCATTTTGCCGAATAGACCTGTTTACTAAGTGACTCAAATTTATGGATGTTTCTTTCCTGGGGACCTAGTAACGAGGTATTCCATTAACCTGTTATTAATGAATGAACTACAATACTTGGAATCCAGTTTGCATACATTACTTGTTGCTATGTCTGACAAGCCTCTGGCAAGCTTTCAGGTTGTCAAGAACAACCTTTGTTTCAAAAGTATGCATAAAATTTGAATAACTTAGTAAACAGGTTTATTGGACTGCGAGACAATTTCAAACTCTCAAAAAGGTGATTTTTATTTTTAAAAAAAATTATTTTAAAAAAATTGCACTTTCTAGTTGAGCTATTTGAAAAATTTAAAAAGGATTGTTTTCTTTGATACACAGATTTTAATATTACCAAATAAAAACGCATACCACTTCTTTTCTCAATATGAGCTCTTTAAGAGTCACTGTACTACCCATTATTATTATTTGCCTTAAGGGCTTTTCAAATCGAAGGTGCAAATATTAGCAAATCGCTTAAAGAATATAATTATGGGTTGGGTATAAGTATTACCATAAACTTATTCAAACCGTTTTTTTTTTCTCCATCCTAATTTATTGGCTGATTGTAGGCAATGGAGAAGGATCACAAGTCTGCTCAGAAAAAAATCAGGGAGCTTCGAGGAAAACTAGGAGCAGAGAAGCAAACAGAGGCAGAAACAAAAGTGTGAGTTTCTCGACTCTTTCTTTTATTCAGGTTTATCCCTTTCGATGCGACACATGTGTCATATAACACGCACCTCTATGCATGTATCCTTACTATAGTTTGGCTAATGTGTGTATGTGTGTCTGTCCGTCCGTTTGTTTGAAAGCGCTTTTCTCCGTGATTTTCCACTCCGTCGAGCTGGGTTTTTTTTTAAACGTGGTTAAATTGTTCCCAGATTGTCATGAGGGGGGTTGTTTGTGGTATTTTGGTCGTATTATTTAAAGGTTTTTTAAAATTCGTAACTTTCTTTGGCAGGCCCCGAGTAAAGCTTCGAAGTTCCCAGACCTTTCGACCTTTTTCGGGTCAGCGAAATTACATAGGCATAAGTTTCACATGTAACGTTAGAACTCCTTGGTTAGATCTAATCTGAAAACTAGCACCATCGGACATCGGGAACGGCTCTATTTCGGCTTCGATGTCGAGTTGGGGTGGGGGGAGGTCCGGGTATGGGGGTCCAGTTTCCCTCCATAATTCTCTGACAAGCAAAGAAAAAGAAAAAGAAAAAGAAAAAAAAGTTTTCGTTCTAAAAGGGGGGGGGGGGGGGGCACAATGTATACTTTTCTTCCAAGGGGGGGGGGGGGGGGTGGTCCGGATGTGCCCCCCTAAATCCGCCACTGATCTAACATACACCTCTCATCTAACATACACCTCTCAATATTGTTGTTTATTTGAATGGAACTGAATATTATATTCTAATAAGTGAAGATGCCCATATAACGTTTAAAGGTTCCCTTTTATGGAATTACAAAGGAACTTCATTTAATAGACTTTTCTACTGTGAATCCAGATCTGTCAACCATATTACCTGAATTCCATTCATTAATCTGTAAACTTGAAAATAAAAATATAACTGGGAACGCCCCTAAAAATTTTGGAAAATCGGTCCAGCGATCGATGACGTCATGTGACGTCACATGCAGAACGCTCGACTCACACAAGCTGGATCAGTATCGACAAAGAGTTTAAATACGAAGAGTGCTCAGTGCCGAAATAAAGCACGCGTATAATATTGTGGTACATGTCGATCGGCCCAGAGGGAAAGGTTATAGTCTTAATCAAGATGTTTGTATTTTTTATTTTCTTTATTTTTTACTTCTTTTTCTGGACAGCGCTTTTGCCTTTTGGTAAAGCCGTAACTAAAGGGCATAATCTTGATATTGTCCCTTAATTCAAATACAAACTTATGTCCCAAAACAGATAGGAATCAACTCTAACTGCACCAGGGAGGAGAAGGGGAGAGTTGGGAGGGGGGCATCGGACTAGATGTTTGTATTTTTGTTAAACTTAGTTATTTGCTATGAATTTTTTATTAATAATATACGATGATGGGGGGGGGGGTCCAAACATGTTCCCTGATATTAAGCTCTATATGAGCAAACACTGCGATATCTGACGGGAATGTCAAGAAAAGTTATTTAAAAATAATAATGTGCTATCTTTATTTTTCTACTAAATCAGAATATTTCATTTGATATGATTTATGGAAATTATAGGGATTATAGACCTGCAATGTAATTTTATTAGCCTTATTCTTTTAAAATTCAAGACAGAAAAGGCTTTAATAAAATGAGATTGCGTGCGAGCAATTCCTTATATAAATATAAAGATTACATTAAGAGTGGCGTATCCAAGATTATATATCCAGGAATGTACGTGCCCCTATGTGCCAGCCAAAACCAAATCTGACATATCTTAGTTACACATCGAATGAAAGGAAATGTGTACCCCCCCCCCCCCCCCCGCACAGAAAGAATCTGAAAACTGATAATTTTTTTTCCTTGCTTGTCCTAAAATTCAAAATAGAATGCATCTGTTTTTTTTTGTTCGTCAGGCGTGAGCCTTCCCCCTCTCCCTGCCTTCCTGGATACGCCACCAATATAACCAACTTACGGTAAGTTATTTTGTAATATTCTGCTGTAGAAATATGAGACGACAGGCGAAGAAAACAGTATAGGGGCTTGCTCCGAAGCCATCACCAACGCAATAGGGCTCACATAAGTAATTAACGGCCCCATTCACTTGTTATAACGAAGGTTGTCTAAACATCATATTTTGAACATCGCTCGGTAGAAATCGTTTAAATTCACAGAACAGAGACAAAATATAAAAATCTCCCAAATGAAGTACCTTATTTGGGCACTTTCCCGGCGATAAAAAAGGATATTTAGGCTGAAACAAGGCTAGCCGAAATTTCGGCCCATTCGCACATGGAAACAGTGGAAGTGCACCAGTGATAAAATAAATCCTTTAAAAATAATAAAAGGCTAGCCAACTTCAGCTAAGGTGTCAAATTGGAAAGAGTATGTCTATCAAACACCATTTACGCTTTTTAAATTTACTGAGGAGATTTAATCGATTTTATATGAATATTTCTAATTAATTAATTTCAAATAATCTTTGCTCCGCCTCACCGGCATGCATTGCAGGCGGATGAATTACTTATGTGTGCCCTATAGGGCCTTTATCGATTGTACGAAAAAGGGGATGGCCTCCGTGTTTTGAATTGAATTAACTAGTAACCAACAATATAGCAGCTGATGATATAATTTATTACCAGTCCTATTCTGTCTTTGGAGGAATATCCCATTACTTTTGCTCCAGCTCTCTTTGTCTCTCTCTCCTCCCCCTCTCATTTTTCTTATACTCTCTTTTCTCTCTTACAACCGATCTGTAAAAAATGACTCCAATAGAATTGAGGAAAAAATAATGATCTCTTATTTTTTTAATTTGTGTTTTTATTAGGAAATCAACAGAAATCACAACAATTACAAGTGATTTACATGATAAAAAACAAAATCACTGAGCAAAAAAAAAACAGTAAAAATAAAGCAATTAGAACAAAAAAAAAATGATCTTATTGCTTCCCCCGCCCCCAATCTTTCAATTTAATGAGATCGACCACCAACACTATGCAATCATATTCTTCACATCCATGACAGAATAGCAGGGGCGGATGAAGAGGGGGCGAATCGGACGATAATCGATCGATAACAAATATTGGAATGACGTGTGTAGAATGGCAAATCATTTTTTTTGGTCGAAAGCATGCATATTCCCGGGATTTGTGCGGGGTTTATCCAGTGGCGGCACCAGGATTTTGGGGGCAAAATGGGAGGCAAAAGAAAATGTTGGGGGGGGGGGGGGGGGCGGCAAGGGCGGACAAATAAATTTTTCCACCCTTTTATTTTTTTTCACTCTGAAAATTATTGGGGGGGGGGGCAACTGGGGGCAAAGCCCCCCCCATGCCCCCCCCCCCTGGTGCCGCCACTGGGTTTATTGGACTCATCGAGGCTCAATTATACCCTTCCAGAGCTTTCAATTTCATGTAAATCACATTTTTCCTAATTTCAAATAAATACTAGGGAATTAAAATCATTTCAAAACCCCTGTTTTCATGTGTTAACCAATGGGAGCTGGAAGGCCAAAAGCATGCATATTCCCGGGAATTTATGGGGGGTTTACTGGACTCATCAAGCTTTCATTATACCTTATCAGAGCTTTAAATTTCATGTAAATCACATTTTTTACATTTTCAAAGAAAAATAAAGGGAATTATAATCACCCTAAAATTCCTTGTTTTTGCGTGCTAGCCTATGGCAGGCGAGACGTTTTTGGTCAAAAGCATGCATATTCCCGGGGATTTATGGGGGGTTTACTGGACTCATCAAGCCTTAATTATACCTTATCAGAGCTTTAAATTTCATGTAAATCACATTTTTTACATTTTCAAAGAAAAATAAAGGGAATTATAATCACCCTAAAATTCCTTGTTTTTGCGTGTAAACCTATGGCAGGAGAGACGTTTTTGGTAAAAAGCATGCATATTCCCGGGGATTTATGGGGGGTCTATTCAACTAGACGAGTATTAATTATATATTTTCTTTAAATTTTACTCAAGGCACATTTTTCAAAATTTTGATTTAATTCTGCGGGAATTATAATCATTCAAAAAATTTTGCGTGCTAACCTATGGGAGATGGAAGGCCAAAAGCATGCATATTCCCGGGGATTTATGCGGGGTCCCTTGCACCTTTTGAGCCTTCATTAAGCCTTTTCAGAGTCTCAAATTACATGTAAGCCACATTTGCACTAAATTCAAGGTAATACTAGAGGAACTTTAATCATTTTCAAAATCCATGTTTTCACGTGTTAACCCTATGGCAGATGACTCTTTCAAAAAGCAGGCATAATCCAAGGGATTCATATCGGCATTTATTGACAAAAAAGGTTCAAGAAATGTTTTTTTAACTATCCATCCTTTTTCTCGTGCAAAACTCAGACTTGAAAAAGATAGAGTAAGATCTTTTCACGTGTTATACCTATGGAGTACGTATTTTTCCGAGTCTATTTATAACACAGGAAATGATGCCTCCAAAATGTACTACGGAAGTAGGTCAGAGTAATCTGTCTTGATACTAATGAAGTCGCGCCGAGCGTAACGCAACTAAGAAACAGTCTATACTTAGATAAAATTAGCCAGACTTAGAGATGTGTGTCTTCCTTTCAGCAGCTTCAATCCAAGATGGGGCTGGTTGGCGCTGGTTACGTCATCGGTGCCCCGGGTAGACTGGGGAGGGCGACATCACCTGTAAGGGAAGGGGCGTTCCTACTATATCCCCCCCCCCCGTTTTGAAAAATAAGCCCCCTGCCCAAAAATGAAACCAGCCTAAATCAAAGGTGCCCCCAATTTGAAAAAAACAACAAAAATAGGGTGCCCCCCCAAAAAAAAACACATCTCCCCCTGAGCTGTCCAGGGAAGACAAAAACAATGTTTTGTTTTTTTTTGTAAAAAGAAAAACACCAACCCGCC
Organism: Heliocidaris erythrogramma; assembly: GCA_025617745.1. Taxonomy (NCBI): domain Eukaryota; kingdom Metazoa; phylum Echinodermata; class Echinoidea; order Camarodonta; family Echinometridae; genus Heliocidaris; species Heliocidaris erythrogramma. The sequence goes on from CM046861.1 coordinate 16,224,961, forward strand.
CACAAAACAGGGCAAAAACACAAACATAAACGTAATCAAAACATGACCAAATTATGGCAAACACCATGAAAACCAAAAAACTGTGAACAAGGTCAAGCAAGTAAAACCTTGCCGAGGATAAGCATATGGAAAACATTGTTGCATTTGACCCGGAGCGGCCTAAGGATGCCTTATAATACGTGAAAATTCGAGTATATACCCCCCTTCCAGCAAAGAATCGCGTGCCAAAAGAAAACACAATGAGCTTTTACAAACCCTCGCCCTGCAAATCAAAGTTTAAACCTTTAACTTTTCAATGGATATATTCTTGAAGCAATTTTAATTCGGGAAATTAAGGCGTTTTTGGACTAAAGTTGGACCTAAAATCATCAAAAATTGGAGAGTCTATGGCGCTTTGGCAGAAATTACGTTATTTCTGCTGACATTGCTCAATGAAAATGAGCCTCAATCACTTGTCCTTTGTCCTATCGATTACCCTCGCACGCGAAAAGATTGTAGAGTGATCATGGTTTTGAATGATGTGAAACTTATTTTGATTGGTTGAAAGGAACTTAGGGCGTTTTTCTTGTCAAATCAGAGCAAGTTTCTCATTTGTTATCAGAGCCGTATTATTCAATGACGTGCGCGTGCTTTCCTTTGTACAGCAATTCAATAGGCTTACGGAAAACGCATGCACAATGCACGCATTTAATTTTGAGGATTGGCTGTCGGCGAGTGCACACACACAGAACCGCTCCGCCAAATGCAACATTTATGGCTAAAGCTTTCCATATGATATTCAAACCCTCAAAAAAATTGAAGGAAAACAGGTGAATGCTCACCCAATCCCCGGCTATACCGGGAGTTCTGGGGGAGCATTCTGGCACCCAGGAGCTTAGCCGGAGTGCCATGGCCCATAGAGGTGGACGGCATTCAGCCGGGTATCCCGGAGCAGTACCTCCAGGTCAACCCCCCGGCAGCGGGCAACTTCCTTCAACAAAAGTGTCGCCGGATAGGTGGGGGGAGTCGGTTTCGACAAGGAGACGGTCACTGGGGACCCTCCTAAGTGCTGCCACCTGATCCTCGCCGAACCCACTGGCTGTGCCGGAGAACCCAAAATAACATTGGGAGTAGGATTTGAGCTATGCCTCTAGCTCCTGGGATTGCAGTTGGCAGCAATGAATGTGGATCCGATCTTACCTGGCATTCCGCCAGGATAGCGCGGATCCTGCGGGAAGGGAAGCAATTCCCAGGGGATCCCCACAGCTACCTGGAAGAATTTGTTATCCGGGAAGCGGATCTCCCGGTAATGGGCCGGGTCGCAATAATTGAGGATACCCCCGCAGATCTCCACGGGCACGCGCGGACGTCGCTGTGAGATATGCCTCACAGCCGCCATCCCCCGCTTCCCGGATCGTCGCTCTAGGCGATCCAGGTGGAAGTGGCTATCCACCGCCAACATGGGGGGTCGGGTAGCAGTTGAAGGAGCTCCCCGAGGGTTTCCCGGCTCCCCGCTCCCTTGTTGCATTACCTCCGCGGCGGGGACCCACATTGCTAGAATGTGGACCAGGATGGCTCCCGGATGTTGCCCGGTGGGAGGAAGTTTTCCCCCGAGAAGAACTCGGGTTTGATGAGCGAGGACCGGCGTCTTTTCCCTTGGCGACTCTCCCGGCTTGCTACCGAATGGAGCTGATGCCAGGCTTCCCCGCCCAGAGCATTGCTCATCAGAGCAAGACTCCTCCAGTGCAAGAGGGACGCAAAGTGGTTGGAAGGGCCCACCCGGATCCCGTCTTCAACGGGCCAATTCATATGCCGGGCGAGGTTCTCCATTTCCCCAAGAACCCTCGGGGGTAGGTTCCAACCGAACCGTTCTCCTTCTGCCCGGTCATTTAACCAGGCCAAAATTCTCTGAGCCGACGAGTTCCTGCGCTATGAAGCGGAGGCATCTCGCCTGCTTTTGGGCTCTGTTCGGAGTACACTCCTGTCCACGAGAGACGGGCCGCAGGCATGAGGGCATGTGGAAGTAGATGTGATCCCGTAAATGTTCAGACAGGCGTCTTCCACATCCGAGGATCGGGCATACCCCCTGGGCATACCCCCCAGACCTTCCAGAATTGCTGCTCCTCATGGCCCTCCTGATCAGGTTGGCGATCTGGCTCCTGCTGATCCCCGTCTCTGTCGATGTCGGATTCCCCGTCTTCTGATACCGACTGACCGTCGACGGGTTCATGGTGTTCCCCCCCCCCCCCATTTTCCTGAGAGGGCTGTCCTAAGGTTCCTCGGGCCACTCCATCGGAGAGCCCCGGTTCCTCCTTGACCTCCATGGGTTGGGTCAGAACTGCTATGTCAGCCCCGTCCCCGGGTGTCCCGAGATCCTCGGGTCCCACTTCTCCAGGGGGTGCACCGGCTTCCGCTTCCGTAGTATTTGGGGTGGCTCCGGGATCAGGCCCGGCCCCCCTGCACTCGGCACGGTGTCGAGTGAGTGCAGTTGCCTCAAAAAACCATCTGGCGGCTGGCGGGAAGCCCTGGACCGCCACCAATACGAGGTGATTGCCAGGTATAAGGGGAAACGGTGTTCCCCCCTGCCCACCAGATACCATACAGCTCATAGAATAGGTCCCCCGGCCACATGTCCCGGGGGCCACGTTCCTTTCCTCATCAGGGTGAGGAAAACGGCGAATAATTTCCTCGTGTTGCCACAAGTCTAGGAGGCACTCCTGTAGGCATTCTACCCACAGGAGTTGCTCCTGGTGTATGGCCAACCGGTATTGCCCCGGATGGCCAACATGCCCCGGACCAAAATTGTGGGGTACAGCAGTTTCCCCTCCGCGGTGGCTTTTTCAATGACGTCCCCAAAGTGGGCCCCCAAAGCCATCGGGAGCTCCACCAAAGACTTGGTTTATTCCATAGGCTGGTCGTCCTTCGGAACTTCTGCGGCTAAACTTCTAGATTAAGGCACCCAGAGCGTCTAGGACCTGCATTGGGAGATACAAAGGGAAGGGGGAAATAGATTAGTCTTCAGGAAATACCCGGCTCATGGGTGCCAGGTCGAAGGACCCTTGTCCCGTCTCTTCACCCTGGGTTCGACTATACCCGGTTTGCCTCCGTGTCTATTCGACAGGGTGGACAGAAATAATCGGCCATTTTTTCCCCCTCATTCTCCGGGACACCTATGCACCGCCCATGATACCACTCATGACATTTGTCACAGCAGATCATAAACTCTCCGGTTTACTGCAAAAGCAGAAGATGTCATCCCGCTTAGGTGGGCGGGTTTGACACCAAGCTGGTGCTTCTCTGTTCGTGCAGAGTTTTAACCGGTCCTGGTGGGCGGTGAATAGAGTGTTCTTCAGCTGAGGACGGTATAGATCCGGGTCCGACACTGGATTACCCGGGCAGGGCCCTTCCAGGGTGAGCTGAGCTTCTTGCAACTCCCCTTGATATGGGCTGTGTCCAGGATAAACACCAGGTCGCCTTCCCGGAACTTCCTGCGGAAGGAATGCACATCATAGTACGCTTAAGACGAGCCTGCGTGGTACGTAGCTTCTCCCTGGCGGTCTTATGGGCTGTCTCCAATGCCTGTGGGAGCTCTTCACTGTACGTCTCAGGATCCGATGCTGGGGTCTTCTTTGGAATGGGATACATAAGATCCGCAGGTTGGTTGGTCTCCCTACCCAACATCAGTCGGTTGGCGGTAAATCCTGTACTGTATATATTCACATCACATCATATTTCTTTTCAAATTGACATTATTTTTTTTTTGTTCTTTCATTTGATTGATTATTGTATTTATTATTATGTACTTATAACGCTTAGATAGCATATACATTTATCATGTACATAACTGTTTATAAGAAATGTTAAAAATGCTAGTACGTCATTTCTATCTTTTCATGATATTTAATTCCTATACATGGATATCAGTTTCCCTGAAAGTTGGGTTTATTACATGAGGGTGTGCTACACTGTGAAAATATGGTAAAAATTATATTGCTGTTTTTGGTTCAAGTATCAGAGGAAAAGAGGAGTCTAGGAGGCTTATTTTGAATATTCATTTTCACTGTCAGAAATAAAATTGGAATTAGGTAACTGAGTTCACAGACGCAAAACAATCCAGCTGCAGCTGGTCTGAGTTTCGTCACATCTAAGTATTTGCCCAGAGCATTTTTTGTAATTGATGTTGTAAAGATACATGTATGATAACTCTATTGTTAATGGCATATGAGGTCTGTTATTTTTTTATGGCATTTGTTGTTTAATTTGTTAATTAAACACACTTTGGAAGCTAATCAGTTTTGTTTGTTTTGTTTTGTTTTGTTTTTGTTGTTTTTTTGTTGTTTTTTTTTTTTTGGGGGGGGGGGGTGGGCATTCTCCTTTATTGAATTTTTGATGTTCAATTCTAAGACAACCATTTCCTGGATACAACATCTATATCTACATTTCTCCAGAAGTAATAATATATTTCAAATCAATTGAATATTTTTGTCATCTCTGGAAGAGCTCAAACAGGTTTACTATGCAAGGCTTGTCGTGAATGAAACTAACAATTGAAAAGAAAGGTGTGAGTGCGTGAATGAGATCAAAACCAACAATTGGCAGAATGGAAAAAGAAAAAAAAGAGAGATAAAAAGTTGAGAGGAGATGTGTGTAATTGGAGAATATTGGGCAAAAAGAGGGAGAAAGGGAGGGAAAGCACAAGGGAAGAAATAGAGAGAGAGGGAATCATTGGGGGAAAAAGGAGAGATAAAAAGTTGAGGGAAGATGTGTGTAAGTGGAGAATTTTGGGCATAAAGAGGGAGAAAGGGAGGGAAAGCACAAGAGAAGAAATGGTGAAAGAGAGAGAGTTTAATTTTGGGGATGGCGTCTTGTTTCAGGGACGGCCTCTTCTTGATGCCAAACGCCGCATGCAGCCCCGTGCTATCGACGAAGTCCTCCGCACAAAAGTGCTCGGAGCACACAACACTGCGGTCACTCGGCCCCTTCCAATGGGCGCGAGTTAATTTTACTTTTGCGGTCCATTTCCTTCTTATATTTGGGTCTTTAGGGAATAAATGTAGACTGACACCCTCCTTTGTGGTGTTGCTGCAACCTGCAACAACGCAGCGTTGCGGCATACTTTAGAGGTGGTTTTCGAGGTGGTATATACAACAGCAAGTTAGTTTGCACATGTGATATGCAATATTGTAAACAAGCATCGGCAATGTCGGTTTGTGACGTCACACGTCAATCATGCTCGCGGAACGAGAATAAGCCATTTCGGAGATGCAATATCTGAGCATGAGCAGATAAATGTCATCTGTACCAAATTCTAAAACCCACTGACACTAATATTCGATATGTGCTCATGAATGTCATGTAATCATTATTCAATTATGCACTAATGGTGCATTCCATGATATCCAGGTGGAAGTATTCTTTTTAAAGGGGGAAACAAAAGCTATTCATGAGGCACCTCTATCACTCCCAGAGTTATTTTTCTGAAGTGACATAAAGGGACCCTCCATAAAATATCTGTGGATATTTGGGGTCATTTGTACCATGCGCTAACCCCGAGCTGGCTTATTCGGGGTTTAAAAGGGGGCGGAGCTTAGCAGACTGTTTTGGACATGAATACCTGGGGGAAATATTATTTTAAAAATATTTTGATACGTATTTATTGCAAACCGATGTCATTTTTCAATTTAGATGAGTTTCAAGTACAAAATACCAAGAATTAGAATTTCATAGAAGGGAACGAGTTTCAAACATTTTCAGTGTATGTTCTATAAGATTTTTATCAATTCCTTCAATGCATATTATAACTACTTAACCTACCAGGGGGGGAAATATCAAAAACCTAAACATGCCAGTGGAAGCCCTACGAATCCTATCACTTTCATCACAGCAGCTAAATCCTCTCTCTCTCTCTCTCTCTCTCTCTCTCTTTTTCTTGCTTCTTTCAACATTCCACTATACTTCTCGCTTCCTTCAGTATATATGATTGAGCAACCTTTAATTGGAGAACTACAAACAAATGCAATCTGTTTTACATTGTATGGTACATATACTTACACATTTATTTTCGACTTAATACATGTAATGATAACATGTTTATATTACAATAATTGCCTCTTGACTGCTTACTAAATACACCGTGTTACAATACATTTTTTTCCATTCTATAGTTAGATTTTGATTTCACTCCGGAATGATATTCAAGTCCTGCCCCAGTTTAACACCTAATGCTAATTAAATTAACCCCCTATCTATATTTAAAGAGAGGTCTGCTATGAATCAATTGTTCAAATATGTTTCATCAATAAACTACTTGCCTTTCAGTGTGAATGGGTACTTGGGCTGTACATAGGAGATGACCACCCCTCCCCCCATGGTGCCAAGGGTAATTTTTGCTAGTGTCTATAATTTAACTAAATTTGTTACATTATTTACCTGTTTACAGGTTAACACAATTACAAACACCTCTGCCCACGACAAATTTGTTTTCAAAATTTATTTTTAAAATTGATGATATGATATGCATAGAAAATATGTTTGTATAATAAAGAGACAGTTGGTGACAAGAGGAACTGCAAAATTAGATTTAGCGCTAATAACAATTACGTCCTTTATTTTCTATATTCATATACTCCTGTGGCACTGCTAAATACTCATGTTTTCTCGTTTGTTCCACCTATCATCATTTCTATTCTCGCAGAAATGTTGAGAAGCTATTGAAGGAGAAGCAAGAAATGAGGCAATCTGTTCAGAAGCTGGAAGAGCGACTGGTAGGTCAGAAAGATATCAACACAAGACTCCTCTCCGAGATAGAGAAAATGAGGGAAGAAAGCAGGAAAGAAGCGGAACGGATAAAAGACGAGAAGGAGAGAGAATTTCGGATCAATATCGGTGAGTGGAATCATATTTCTAGATGATTTTTATTTAAATTTGACAGTTGGTAAAGATGTAATTAGTCATATTGATATCATTGGTATTTGTTATTAAGTTAGTGCGGTCTTATACCTTAGTCACACCTCCAAACTGACTCCAAGCTGTATCGATTCCGAACGAACTGATTATTTTCCATTCGGTGTAATGTAATTTTTTGTTCGTTCTGTTGCCGGTCTGGGCCCCGTTTCTTATCAATAACAAGCTACAATAATTGTTATAAGCTACTGAAATCCTTGAATCTGATTGGCTGTGAGCTAGTTTGTCATAGAAATGGGGCAGTTGTTTCTGATAGCAAGTTTTATGAAACAGGGCCTTGGTGTCGGTCTCGTTGGTATGACTGGGGTTAAAGCTCTATGTAAATCCTTATTGAGACGTGGATGGGGTAGGATTTTATTTTTATCTGTCAACAGAAAGCAAAACACCCACTTGAAACATGATATTTTACGTATTTCACAAAATCGATATGCACATCTTTCACAGACTTACGGTTCGTATTATAGACTAATATAGCATTGTCAGAAAAGGGAGACAAAATATTTGAAAACTGCGAAAGTCCACTAGTATTCCTAAGAAGCGTATTGCATATATACAAATAGACGGTGACAAACATTCCCCCCCCCCAAAGATAGGGGTGGGGGAGGGGGGGGGGGGGCTCCAGTTCCTGGATCCTCTGCTAGGAAGGATATATATATATAGAGAGAGAGAGAGAGAGAGAGAGAGAGAGAGAGAGGGGGGGGGGGGGGGGAGGGGGGGGGGGGGGGGAGATGACTAGAGAAAGAGAGAAATTAAATGAACTAAGGTGCAACTTATCTTAATATAGGTTTTCCGGTCAATTTCGTAAGATCGTCAGTCAATTTCATTTTGCGTGCATTCAATTTCAAGGATTTAGGTCGCGCACAGCCGATTTGTAATTCAAATTCATTTTCATATCATTCGAATTTGTATTTATGTCATTTGAATCTAATTTTTTGTCAATCAAATTCGCACTAAATGCACCTAGTTCGCAAAACGTTCATTCAATTTAGCAAAGAATGGCAAGGGAATTGCGCAGTACTGTTATTCCAGCATTCAATTTCATTTCGGATCATTCAACTTAACACGTTGAGCATTCAAAATCAAATGTAGTTCCAGTAAATTTTGTCAGTTGATAATTATTTGGTATTTTCATTCTTTCCTTATGAGTTTTCTGCACACATGGGTGTGTTTTTCTATAATCAATAACATTCTATTATTTTTCTTCTGATTTATTATTTTTATTTTATTTTCTTCTGATTTATCATCATTTTGAAATTTAGTTCTAGGAATTTTTGTTCTTCATTTCTAACGTTTATAGTGCCTGCAGAATTGCAGATTTTCTTGATTGATTTTTATTTTTTTTCATAATCTTTTTTTTTTTCATTTATTTTCTTGATTGATTTTTTTCATGTCTAACTATATATATATATATATATATATAGTTATGTTATGTTATTTTAAACATTACGACTTGAATAGATGAGCAAAAACACACAAACGTTAAATACATGCTAAATTGAATGAACTCATTACGAATTCGAATGCCAACGTGCGAATTTGAATGCTCGAAAAGACGCTTCCAAGCGAGGTAGCGAATTTGAATGCTCTCCACGCATATTTGAATTTGAATGATGTAAACGCTAAATGTCTTGACCGAAGTGCGAATTTGAATGACCTCAAAATGAATTTGAATGATAAATTTCATGGCACAGATCTTTTTCGCGAATTTGAATGACTCCCTTATCAAATTGAATGACAAATCTGCGAAATTGACCGGGAAAACCTATAGTATAGAAGATCTAAGCTGTACAACACTAATTTTCCAAGACCTTCACCATTTCCCCATAGAATCATTCCATTTGCTTCGCAAGCTGAACCCCTTCTTCGTTTTCCCTCCTCTACTATTCAGATCATTTGAGGAATAAACTGGACTTACAGACTGCTAAACTGAGGAAAGAACATTCAACAACAGAAATACTGAAAGCAGAGTTCACTTCCATTAGGCGAGATCTTGAATCGCAAGTGAGTTAACAAGTTTCGACAGAAAAAAATGGCATTTCTGACTGTTGTTCCAAAAGATAAACTTCTCCACTTCTGTTTAAAAAAAAAAGAAGAAAAAAGTCTAATGGGGTGTTGCAAGAAAGTTGCGATTAATTGCAAGTTGCAACTGATCGGTACTGACCAATCAAAATCATTGTTGCAATCGCATCTTCTTGAATGGGCAGACCCTGAACCATTCAGAATGGTTGTTCTAATTTGCTTTACAATTTGCAATTGATTGCAACTTTCTTGCAACACCCCATAAGTCTGTAGTATGATCAGGGGCGTTGTCAACGTGAAATGTGACACCCCCATTATAGTTTTTCGACGGCATATTCGAGATTTTTCATAGGCTGTCGGCATATCGCAAAAATCTGATGAGTTTTCTTTTTGCTTCTGGGAAAATATTCAGCTACCTTGTTGACGAATTAGGTCCGACAACCCCCTTCCCTTGCTAAAAAATGGTGTGCGCGTGCACTCTAAAAACTCAAATGCTAAATCTACATTTAAAAGGTTGGAGGAGTGACAACATTTTCAAAATGGTAAATGAACACTTTTAACATGCTGCATCCAACCTTTAAACTATTAGATCCAGCATGTTAAAAGTGTTAATTTACCATTTTAAAAATGTTGTCACTCCTCCAACCTTTTAAATGTATATTTAACATTTGAGTTTTTAGAGTGTGATTTCTCTTTGATTATTCAAAATTATACTAGTATCTACGAACATAATTATAAGTCTTTGCTTTTGTTATCGTACACATGCAGCTATTCAGACAATTTTCTATCATTGTAGATTGCTGCACGAGATGTGAAAATAGAAGAACTTAGAAGGCGTATTCAGACCGAGATTGAAGTAAAGAAAGAAGACAATCAGTTGGATAGTGAAAGGGAGGGCGATCGAGAGAAAAGGGAACGAGGCGAAAACAGCGCTGAAGTTCAAGAGGAACTAAAAAAGAAAGAGAGCGAGATTCGAGTGCTTGAAAATGCACTGACTGACGAGAACAAGAAGTTTGTCGACCTCCAGGTAAAGAATTCAATACAGTATCATGTTAAATTTATCTCTGTCATCGTTAGTTGATACATGTGTATTTTGTTTTTTTATTGTTGTTTGACGACTAAAATCAATGTCCACTTAGCGCGTTTAGGTCTACTCTTTATCATCACACGTTCGCATTTTTACTCAAATAAATGAATATGGAGGAATCATACATGTTTTTCCTTTAATATAAAATATTCCGACAAATATCTTTTCTGTATATTGTACGAAATCAACATTTTATTACTACAGTAACCATATTAACAAGGGCAACGCAAAGCGTAGCATCCCCTCGTCGGGTACAAATGGCCTACCCTGATAGCAGAAAGTGTTAAAAAATGACGTGATATTTACGTCGTGGTTTTCGTCTTTTTTACGTCCTGTAATTACGTTAATAAGACGACAACTTGCACCAACGCAAGACGTCAAGAGGACGTCTTATTTTGACGTCATCTCTGCGTCTTCATTCCTCTTCTCTGATAGCAGAAAGTGTTAAAAATGACGTGATATTTACGTCGCGGTTTTCGTCTTTTTTACGTCCTGTAATTACGTCAATAAGACGACAACTTGCACCAACGCAAGACGTCAAGAGGACGTCTTGTTTTGACGTCATCTCTACGTCTTGTACACTGTAAAAACTAAAGTGCTACTTTTAGGGGCATGTATAGTGACTGCACCTGAAATGCTGTTTATAGCACTTGTAGTGTGCTAATTTACCAGCAAAAAAAAATGTGACCGTGGCGAGCCTCGAACCAGGTTCCGCTGATTGAGAGGCGCTGACGTTACCGATGGACTAACGAATGCTTCTCGCAATCCAGTTTTATCATGGGATTCAAGTAGATAACATGAACTATGTGGTGTCGTAAATTCACTATGTAACAATATGATCTGCTCTAAATCGTACAATGTGAGTTAGTATAGCGGTAATGCCAGCAATTCTCGATCAGCGGACCCTGGTTCGAAGTTCGCCCAAATCATTTTTTTTAATGAATGTTTAGCAGTTTAAGGAGCCGGTCCCGTGAAAGTGCTGAAATAGCACGCTGTGTGCATTCAATAGCACTCTGAGTGCAGTCCCTATGCATGCCCTCAAAAAGTGCTATATACAGCACTTCAGTTTTTACAGTGTACAGATGACGTCAAAATAAGACGTCCTCTTGACGTCTTGCGTTGGTGCAAGTTGTCGTCTTATTGACGTAATTACAGGACGTAAAAAAGACGAAAACCACGACGTAATTATCACGTAATTTTTACCACTTTCTGCTATCAGGGTATATACATCAAAACAATTAGACTATAATATTATATTACTAGGCAAGGAAGTTACTAATACCTAGGGATTGGATGTACAGAAAGTTTACTACTTTATGGAATGACCCATGAGAAGATCTGAAAATAAACTCCCATGTACATAATTAGCAATTTTTGCATATTTAATGAGCTGTGACCTTTGACTTACATACTCAACAACATTACGTACACCACATTTTCGCATAATATAATTTGCTATTTTTGCATATTTAATGAACTGTGAACTTTTACCTTTGGCCTACATACTCGAAGAACTTAGGCTACATCTTCATACCATGTTCCTTCTTACCAAATTTCATTAATATCTGTCTAACATATTACTAAAGTTATCGAATGGAAACCACATTTTCGGATACATACAGAAATTAGCTATTTTCACATATTTAATGAGCTATGACCTTTGACCTTTGACATACATACTCCGAAATCAACTGATTGTCTTCTTTCTTTACTTGTCAATCAATCAACAAGTCTGTATTTTGATACCATGTACCTTCATACCAAATTTCATTTAAATCCGTCAAACATTACATTAATATCTGTCTGACATATTACTAAAGTTATATCAAACGGAAACCACATTTTTGCATACATAATTAGCTATTTTCGCATATTTAATGAAAAAAAGTATGACATACTCGAAGATCAAACTTGGGCTATATCTTCATACCATGTACCTTCTTACCAAATTTCATTAAAATCTGTCTGAAGGCCACCGCACACCTTACAATCGGTCTGCGATCCGATTTGTGAAATAAATCGCTATGGCATTAAATACTGGCATTTTAAGAAATGAAATGTATACCCTATATTCAGGTTCTGAAAAGTAATATGAATACTAAAAATAGGGTTTTGGTGAGCTGTCAGCTTTTTACATGGAATAAGGGCAAAATTAGTTCCAACTCGTAGGCAGTCGTACGAGTTTTGTGACGTCACTAAGACTTGTAGCCGATTTGTCCCTTCCACCGGCTAGAAAACTCGGCAAAGGCCGTATTATCGAGTTTATTATCTGTATGACTATTCAGACCCTCAGTCAAAAGTATTTTTCGTTTTTAAATGAATAAGCCAGTTCGGGGTTAGCGAATGGTACAAATGACCCCAAATATCCACAGATATTTTAGACATGGAGGGTCCCTTTATGTGCACTTCAGAAAAATAACTCTGGGAGTGATAGAGGTGCCTCATGAATAGCTTTTGTTTCCCCCTTTAAAAAGAATACTTCCACCTGGATGTCATGGAATGCACCATTAGTGCATAATTGAATAATGATTACATGACATTCGTGAGCACATATCGAATATTAGTGTCAGTGGGTTTTAGAATTTTGTACAGATGACCTTTATCTGCTCATGCTCAGATTGCATCTCCGAAATGGCTTATTGTCCAATGATATTACATTTTATTCTGAAATCGGATCGCAGACCGATCGTAAGGTGTGCGGTGGCCTTAACATTACTCAAGTTATCGAAAGCCACATTTTTTGGATTTTCGCATATGAAATGAGCTAAGACATTTGACCTACATGCTCCGAAATCGAACTGTATTTTGATACCATGTACCTCCATATCAAATTTCATTAAAATCCGTCAAACATTACTAAAGTTATCGAACGGAAACCGATTTGTTACGGACGGACGGACGGACGGCGCTGCTATATCCCCTCCGACTTCATCGGAGAGGGGATAATAACTGCCAAGGTTATATTTCGGACAGTCCTTAATCTTAACCATATTCATTGCCTTAACATTTCCATTATCCAGGCTTCATTGAAAGAGAAGGAAGTTCAGCTGACAATGCTCCAGGAAGACATGGAATGTCGCGAACAGCTTCTCGAAGACGCGACCGAATCATGCCGACGTCTGAAGCGCCAGAAAAGCGAACTCGACGAGCAGGTACAGAATCAGGGCTCCGAGATCGTGCTCCTTCGCGAATACCTCGCTAGCCGCGATCGGCGAATCATCCAGATGGCCGCCGACCTATCTCGCCGTGATCGCCGAATAATGACGCTCCTCAAGGACCTTCGACAGCAGTCGTCATCCAAAGCGACGGCGACGGGGGCAATGAAGAATGCCATAAAGGATACGTCATCGTCATCGTCTTCAACGTCGGCTCCGGCAATTACGGGAAAGACCGATAAGGGATCGCTGTCGGATCACGGAGGTGACGATCGCGAAGACCGTATGGACGAGGCAATATGGAATTTCAAGAAAGAGGTCGATGTAAGGCAAAATTAAACAAATCCCTATTAAAAATTAGCTCCTATCATTAATGTATATGGAGTGAAAGTCTGAAAGCTTCCAAAGTTTCCCATCTTGATGTCAAGAAAATGATATTGCATATAAAGGGATGGCAAAGAATATATAATGCGCATGCATGGGGGAGAGAGAGGTAGAGAGAGTTGTGCACAAAGAGATAGGAGATGAGAGAGATGAGGTATGCATGTACATGATATGGAGGCAGAGAGGGATGTGGGAGAGTGAGAAATAGAGTGAAGGAAGAGGGAGTGATAGTGAGAAAGAGAGAACGAAAGAGAGAGAGAGAGAGAGAGAGATACTGAGTAAAATTAATGATTGTTTCACGTTCTCAACTACATCAATACGATTAAAGATTGATGAATTCTGCCCTTTCAAAAATACCCAGGAACTGAAGCAGTATAAATCAGATGCTAAACATCGTATCCAGGATCTTCAAAATGACCTTGAGGCAAGTGAAAGTCATGTAGCTGAGATGGGACGACTGCAGACAGAGAAGGATGAACTAAAGGACTATGTCAAGTGCGTAGAAAAAGATGCGGGTATTGAAGATATTTCCCCAAGCTCTGACATCATTAAAAGGTAAGAATGATTGTGTACAAAATAATCTTCAGCACTTAAATCCCCCTTGAAGTTATATTTGATTTTAAAAAGGAAATAATTTGATATGGATGATTCCTTATTGATTCCTTCTTCTTTCATAGACCTTAATGTTCATTAATGATGAAAGATGCACAGTACTGGGGTGTACTTCAAACGATAGGGCCACTTTTAATTTCTTATTATCATCATTTCTTACGACTCGAATTGCATATTCAAATATGCGTGGCAGAATTATACTAAATTCCCCCTCTCTCTTAGTCTCTCTCTCTCACTCACTCACAATGCTCACTCACTCGCTCTCTCACTCTCCCCGTTGCTACCATATGTCATCAGTTTACTTTTCCCGACCCTGTCATTGTGACATCATCTTCGAAGTTTTAGCTGTTGGTTGGGAAAAATTATACCGGCTTCTACTGACATTGGATGAATAAATTGTCATTGTTATGTTCTTCATTGCCATTGTCAGTGGAAGAAGAAAAATACTTGCAGAAGGTATTGTTGTCTCTCTTAGGGGGTGTTGCAAGAAAGTTGCAAATCCCCCAAATCAGTCGCAAGTCTTGCAATTGATTGCAAGTTCCATTTAAAATACACGTATCATATTTGCAGTCGATAGCAAATGGGGGATTTGCAATTGATTGCAACTTTCTTGCAACACCCCATTAAACTCCTGTGCTCAGGTTGCAAACTGTATTCCAAACCAAAGAGAATGGATATACCATACAGCTTGACGCTCTTCAGGATGTCACTCGCGATATGAAGGGGATGATGATGAACGAGAAGGAAAACGCTAAGACACGAGAAGACAAGATGGTAAGAAAATAACTGCCAAAATGATCTTTTACGCTGTTTTGTATTCTGTGTACACCATCTTAAAAATAATTCATTATTATCACGTACTATCACGTACTCTCTGCAATTTGCTAGACAATCAAAGAATTGGACCCTCTTTTTATCTTGAAAAAATTGTTCAGTTTAAACGCTACTAAAAAAATTAAGCGCAACTTGAATTTCAACCAATCAGGATCGCGTATTTTGGACTTGCGTTAAAAATGTTTGAGTTGCGTTTAAAGGACACATTACAAGAAAATCACAAATATGGCAATTAATGTATCACTAGAAACTGGGAAGCTTACAGATGGCAATCGTATAAGTTTTATGTCAACTGCGTATCTGATGATTATAAAAACAACATAAATAAAAGCTCTTCTAAGCATCTGGAATATCCGAGGATTCGCCAGAAATATAGCGATGTTTTGATGTCGTCACACAAGGGATCGATCCTATAATGAATGAACGTAATTGCAATGCAATTATTTATCAAATTATAAAGAGTTTGGTATATTTAACATGACCTTATTTCACACCATTCTAAAAGGCAAAGTGAAACTGATTCTGATAACTAAAACCGTTTGATTGTAAATACACAGGAGAAGGGTCAATGATCAATGAAATAAACCCCATTTTCAAATTGAAAACCCCTCCGAATAATAGCATGGATGGTATTCGTTCCCTCTTGAAACGCCGAACATGCCCCGGTGCAAGCAGCTGAAAATACAATGGCGTCTTATTTTGTTTACAAGTGACTGATTCCGTTATTTTTTTAACGCTGCATTTTTCATCAAAATAATACCATACACGAAGTTAAGAGTGAGGCAACAGACTAACATTAAGACTCACGCTAGTCAAGTAAGAGAAATAAGTGAAGAGGAGATGACAAAACAGGCACTGAAAAATGTGTAAGATGTTATGGGACATCGTCTGCTTAGACAGGACTGGCCCCTGGTGTGTCGTCACACATCTCAGCAGCGTTCGAGGAACTCTTCAGCTGCTATATCGGGGGCTGTATTTTACCGTTTTATAATTGATAATAATCATTACTTCAAATGTTTCCAAGCATGGGCGCCAATCCTCACAGGAATTCTATTCAAGTGGGGGGGGGGGGGGGGGGGGGGACACACCTGGATGCAACAATGGGGTGTCCCCCCACTTGAATAGAATTCCTGTGAGGATTGGCGCCCATGTTTCCAAGCGTTGAATTTGGATAACCTTGTTTAATTTATGCCATATATGCAATAAAAAGTATTAAGCCAATATTTACTTTGATGGAATTTTCTTGTAATGTGATCTTTAAAAGCAATAATTTGTGCAAGAGAGCCCTGGGGTGTTTCATAAAGCTGTTCGTAAGTTACGCACGACTTTACGCACGACTGGTGATCAGTTCTTGTGCTAAATGATTGAGGATCTGATTAGTATAGCAACCAAGAACATGTTCCAGTGTTCGTAACTGTACGAACAGCTTTATGAAACACTCCCTGGACCCCGTTCCATAAAACTTATTATCAATAACAACTGACACATATCTATGACAAATTTGCTCTCAGCAATTATGTGCAAGTAATCAGTAGCTTATAATTGTAACTTGTCATAGATATCAAGTTTTATGAAACGGGGCTCTGATCTCCCTCTGTATCTGTCAGAAAAAAGAGAGATAAAAAGGGAAAATAAACAGATAAGGAGAGAGAAGATAAGGAAGCTAATTGCATTGTGATATTGTGATAACGTACAGCTACGGAGACATGAAAACGACCACATTAGCTATTGAATTAATCATGGTGAGAATTATTGCTTTAAAAACAACTATTCCTGCTCCTATGGTCAATTATAAACACGATAATGCACCAGCAATTGCCAAGTAAATTCTGATCTAAACAAAATGTAATAAAATGCATGCAACAGGTATCGTAATCATTATAGTCAGTGCATACTTTCCTCAGTCATGCGCATATATTGTCCAAAAAAAAAAGATTAAATCCTGTTTAATAGCCATTATTCTCCCACTTCTTTTAGTCTTTGGAGAAGTCTCAGAATGGAAAATTGAAGCTGGAAGTGGGAAGTTATCGAACGACATTGGAGAATTTGAGAGAAGAACTGGCGCACAGTCGCCAGACTGCAGATACTCAGATTGATAGTCTGACATCTTTGTTAACCAGCTATAAACAGCATATCGAGTAAGTATGGGCAAAGATAGCCAGTCGTCATTTGGATATTCTAATTTACTTTTTGGTATCAGGAACATTAAAGGGAGCGACAAGTCGCAATCTATGGGCGCTTTTACAGTTGGCTGCTCCTTTCTCTGGATCAAAGTTCAAAGCGACTTCAATATATCTTGCGCAGCTAATAAAAGTTCGCACATTGACCCAAATTTTAGTAAACAAGATCCCGCGTTCTTTATTCCAGTATTTGAATCTCATTGGTCGGTTGCGTATGGAGGGATTCGAGTTAACGATCGTGCGAGGAATCCGGCAATAACATTCCTTCGGTAGCGCACGACTGGACCTGATTGCATCCGAATTTCCCCGAGTCAGGCCAACTGGTCAGGCCCATGGATTACGACTTGCCACTCCCTGTAATCAATTTTAGGAGGGATGGGGCAAATTTGAGTATATAGAAGCGAGTCTGCTATTCCAACATGAGCAAAGTGCATCAATATTTTTATTTGCAGTTTCATTGATACAGGGTTACATTGTCAGTTTCAGAACTGCTTCCACAACGGCCCTAAATAGGGGTTAGTGTTAGAAGCACGCCGGACAATTGCATATTTCGCCTTGATAATAAGTATAGCCCTCTATTTAACGTAGTATTAGAATGATATACAGCCATGGACAAAATTATTAGACCAAGAATGGTTGCTGAGAGTGTTATTTTTGTAGTAAGAAGGAAATAAAATATCATAAAAGCAAGGTATAATTGCTGGAATTTGTTATTCATTCAGTGAAATACAAAGACAAAGCATATTCATTAGTTTGAATGGATATATATTAGGCCTACCCTTATTTACAGAAGCTTGGTCTAATAATTTTTTTCCAGGGCTGTATAATAATTTTAGTTGCGGATGTGACTTTAAATTAAAAACGGGGAAATTTTAATTATTGTAAGGCCAATGTGAAACCTTTATGTTGTAAAGAAAATAGTTTGTCATTTATATGGCCATTCATATTTTTTGAATTAGTGCGTTAGAGAAGAGTGATAATCTTCAGTTGCAATTTCCTTTCTTTTTTCGTTCACGGGATACGCCTCCTAATTTTTTTTATTTTGTCTTCTTGAAGTTCTCTACAGCTCCTCCGTCAAGATGCCGATCAGATGGTCGGCCATTACATATCAGAGAACACTCAACTCAAAGGACGGCTCGACCAGTCCAGCTTAGAACATGAAAACATGGTATGAAATGTGATCAGGTTTTAAAGAAATGATGCAATAAAATAAATAGATTTTTAATTATTTGATTCCTAAAAGTTTACTACTGCAGTGCTTAGGTACACCTTATCAAAAACTCTAAAATTAAAGGAAGTTAAACTGTCAAATTGGCAGAACATTTGGAAATAATAATTCAAAAGTCTGACTGATGGTCACAAGCAAAGGTTATGTATCTAGGTTTTTTCACGGGACATCATGAAGACTCACCCATTGTACTCGAATTGTATATGCCTATTCGCTTATATCTGTGCTGATTTCTTTCTTGATTCCTTGCAAAATTTGTGGATATTATTATTCATGTAATTCAATGATATCAATAGGCTGCATTTCCTGTGTATCGGATTTGTAATGATCCAAACATAACACCATTTTGTTCACTATTTCTGTCTCATTTCTCATATTGTAATATTACTCTTTCAAACATCGAAGGCAAAGGATCTCGCTGCTGCTGAGAAGCTGAAGAGTTACTGTATCCTGGAGAAGGAGAGACTGGAAAAAGAATTAGAAGATTTGAAAGCCAAGTTAGATTACATCAAGAGTGATAATCTTAAAGAGAGAGACCAACACAAGACAATCGTTGAAGATTTGTCTCAGAAAGTAAGTACGACCTTCATTCATAATTATCTGCAATACCAGCCAAATTAGGACATTTTCACAATCAATTTTATTAGCTTACGCGGTATATTATTTAGGTATATTATTTGCTTTGAGTATGGCGAAGAATTATATAAAACTGTTGATGATAACCGACAAAATATCGAACACACTGAGATTAGATATCGATTGTTTTTCATTGATGATGAACCAAAAAAGTATTACAGCTGTAAGCTAATGGGATATGTTAAAGCATACACATCTGTAATGAGGAATTTCAAGAATAAACTTCGTTCGCTTGGTGAATAATCATATAAAATGCTTCTATTTTGATAAAGAAACTTTCATTGTTAATGTAATCATAATATGAAGTTTAAGCTTCTACCAATTTGCCTATAAAATTTGATTATTAGAAGCTGTGGCAGCTGGTAGAAGTAATGTTTCTGATTTGCTGTATTAACATTTCTTACAATTTTCTGTTGTTGAACATCATTACCATTCGCTTGATTATGAAAACAGTTAGACCAGAAGTGTAACGAACTCTCGACGACGTCAAACCACTTGGAGCAGGTTTTGGGCCAAGTCGGTCATGCATCGGAGCACGCTCAGGAGCTCAGCCGAAGACTCGGCAAGAGGGAAGATGAGATCCACGAACTGAACGCGCGGCTTCTACAGCTGGACGGGCAACGAAACAGGATGGAAGCAGATAAGACGGTGTTGGAGAACCAGCGCGATGCTGCTTTGCACAAGGTTTGTCCTGGGATTGCCTAGACATTCCGAAATACGAGGGACATTGTAGAAATTGACTTACTATATAGTGCCGGTTGAATTATCAATTCTCCAAGGATAATTTAAAAAATAACGTTATAGACCTATGTACAGCGTATATTGCTTGATCCTCCAAAGTTTAATTCCTATCTGTATACAGTAAAATGAAGTAATTTTCATGAGTATTTTTATTTTTCTGTGGTGGTAGTAGTAACTTACCTCTTGCAACGGTGATAAAACACGAGAAAAGTAGCAATCTTCTTTGTAACGGAAGAGTTGCAGTGTCACTAGCAAACGAGTAATAATCTGTCGGGTGTTTCGTTGAAGATATAAATTATGCTTATGATGGAATTTATCTTTAATTGTCCTAGATCCCAGATCAAAGAAAAGGAATAATAACATTTACAATAAACCCATTTCATTTACATGTCAGATTGAAGACTTGGAGACGGCTCGAACCGAGTCCAAAGAAACCATATTTCAGAATGAAGGCAAAACGGAAGAACTTATTCAAGCGATCAACGACCTCAAACTGCGTTTTACTTGTGAGATGAAAAACTATGAACACCTCAAGGTACATAAAGCACATCGGGATGTATACTTGTAATTAAGCTCTATTGTTAGCTGGAAGGCTGTCAAGAAAAGTGATAATTACGTTTTTGTATATCGTATTTATAATCACATATTTTTAAAAAAGGGTCCCTATGCGCTTACAGAGTGCTTTGAAAGTATTCACTCCGGCTTTTGCTTTGGTAGCATGTTGCCAGCGCAGTGCATTTATAGAAAGAAAGAAGAAAATCCTACCAGGAACTCACCAAATACCGGGGGGGGGGGGGGGGGAGCGGAGAGAACTGTAAATAAACTGCCTTGTCTACACATAAACAACGAACAGAGATTCGAACCCTCAACCTGTATTGATAGACGACTATTAACCACGAACCAAGGTGCTTCCGCCGTGAAATTATGAATAAATTTGATAATTGGGACTTTTAAGACTAATTAAAATATAAGCCACATAAGATGGTATGGTTGATATCATTGACGGTTAATATGACAGCATGATTCTGATTCTTAAACATATTTTGTTGTCAACAAGTGACATTGATAATGTTAGGCCTGGCTAAAAAAGCGACATAGCTCAGGCATTGCTCATGTTAAGTGTAACCAAGTTTATGGGGGCATTTGAATCATATCATTTTCCTACTTATTTTTTTTTAAATGATAGACCTTACATCTGAATTTGGAAGAGAAGAATAGAAGTTATATTGAGCAGATTCACCAACTACAGACAGAGATGGTCAATTTAAAGGGACAATGGGCGATCAGGAGTAACGATCTTGAGAAGATGAAAGAGAGGAAAGATCAATTAGAGAATGGTAAGTTTTTAAAACGAGATGAACTATTTTTACTCATACGCAAGCGCAAACGCCCGAATGAATTTACCTAAAAATGTGCTTTAATAAAATTGTGATTTGTGGTTTAAAAAACGCCTGTAGCAACGAGAGGAAGGGTATTGTCACTCTGGACAGACCCTCCATTACAATTTTGTTGCTCCCCCCTAGGCCTTCAAACCGGGAGGGGGCATACCCCGCCTTCACCCTGGCTCCACCCTATGCTTCAGCAACCTTTTTTTTCGGGGGCGCGGGGATAACCTCTAAATTCCTTGATAAATACGTTTCTGACTTGATTCCATCCTTCATCATTAAGTAATACTGTGGTGTAGATACGGAGGCCACAGGGGGCACACACCCCAATCGAATGGCGACAAAAAGAAGAAAATGAAATAAATACTACGACGCCCCCCCCCCCCCCCCTCTATACACTATATGCATGTTATCTGAATTTCATCCTCAGAGAAAGACCGGTGCCGTCCCGAAGATTTTCCAATGCCTGGACCCACGCTACGCAACTGTATTCATAAAAAATTCTTATTCTCTTGCAGAATTGAAGTCCCACCAGACCCAGTGCGAAGACATGAAGTCAAGAATCGATGAACTGGAGCGACAACGGGAAACTGATTATAAGATGTACGAAGAGCTTAAGGACGAACGTGACTCGGTACTTAAGAGCAAAGAGGATTCCCAAGAACAGTGTCGGAAAGCTGCAGAAAAGATTGAAAAGCTGCGGAAGACACTAAAGCTTAGGAAGAACAAGATAGTCAAGCTACAGCAGGAGAGAGCGTAAGTGATATGATATAGTAGTTTTATTTGATTGACATGGAACGTGAAACTGAGGCGCTCCGACATTTGCTCCGGGCTTTATTTCGTCAAATATATGCTGCAATTGGGTTTTAGACAGTGGCGTAATGAGCCAAAAATTTTGAGGGGGCTGAACCAACAAAAATAGAAGAATTTTCTAAAGCTTCAGTTACGAAATACATACTATAATTGAATATTCTTTATATTTTGTAGTTTGAAACTTTGCTTTTCAGACCACTTTTATGTACACAAGTATAATAAGCAAAGTCTGAGCTTAATATCCATCATTTTCTTCTCTTTTTTTCTCTTATGGGGATTGGCAGCTTAAAATCAACGTTAATTTTTAGCGACTTTCGTTTTCGGGGGAAGATTCCTCTCTGCCTAGGCTTTGTGATACCTGTTTCTAGATTTTCTTTAACAGAAAGTTTAAGTGTATCAAACGAGGAGTGGATGAAAAGTATGAATAAGTGATTTTAATGATCTTAATATAATCATGATAATTTTTTCTCGCGATGAATCAGTATCAAGCTTGTAACGCAAATTATTTTTCTGGGATTGAGTCAATGATTGTTCTCACTATTTCTTTGAATAGAATTAGCTGATATTGATTTTGCTTATTTAAATTTTGCTTACTAGTATCTTATACTTTTGTAAAAAAAAATGTTTTAGGATTATAAACCTTATACCTTATACAGACAAATTGTATTTGGTGTTGTTCAACAAATTTGATGAAATTTAAAATAGTTTTATTGACAGTAAAAATATTACAAGCGGAAGCAAAATTTTGTTTTGAAGCCACGTCGAAGGTTATGTAAATTATTTAATGACACATATTGAGTAAGTATAAGGTATTCGGTCGTTTGGTTTCTCATACGTTACAGAATATTGTGGATTTATGAACATAATTCGTACATCAGCTGTTTTTTTTTTCTCTCTCTAGAAATCGCTCTAGAAATCAGGAATCTCAAGAGGTTGAGACGAGCAGCACAACTAATCATGTTGAAACCGAAGAGAGAGGTCAACAAATTCCTAGTCAGGACGAACGCGACAACGTCGAGACCCTACAACAGCAACAAGACCAGCAACGCCAACAACAACTCCTAGAACAAGAGTTGCAGAGGAATCGGATGGCAAATATTGCACATAACATTAATGAGGTATGTTCATTGGTGGTTGCCTGATGATTTAATTTGAATATGTTTCGTTAATATTAAAGTAGATATTCAAAGAAAATCACAAATATGGCAATTAATGTATCACTAGAAACTGGGAAGCTTACAGATGGCAATCGTATAATTTTTATGTCAACTGCGTATCTGGTGATTATAAAAACAACACAAATAAAAGCTCTTCTCAGCATCTAGAATATCCGAGGATTCGCCAGAAATATAGCGATGTTTTGATGTCGTCACACTCGGGATCGATCCTGCTTAAGCAGACGACGTCCTATAATGAATGAACGTAATTGCAATGCAATTATTTATCAAATTATAAAGAGTTTGGTGTATTTAAACATGACCTTATTTCACACCATTATAAAGGGAAAGTGAAACTGATTCTGATAGCTAAAACCGTTTGATTGTAAATACATAGGAGAAGGGTCAATGATCAATGAAATAAACCCCACTTTCAAATTGAAAAGCCCTCCGAATAATTCCAGGATGGTATTCGTTCCCTCTTGAAACGCCGAACATGCCCCGGTGCAAGCAGCTGAAAATACAATGGCGTCTTATTTTGTTTACAAGTGACTGATTCCTTTATTTTTTTAACGCTGCATTTTTCATCAAAATAATACCATACACGAAGTTAAGAGTGAGGCAACAGACTAACATTAAGACTGACGCTAGTGAAGGAAGAGAAATAAGTGAAGAGGAGATGACAAAATAGGCTCTGAAAAATGTGTAAGATGTTATGGGACATCGTCTGCTTAGACAGGACTGGTCCAGGGTGTGTCGTCACATATCTCAGCAGCGTTCGAGGAGCTCTTCAGCTGCTATATCGGG
This sequence comes from Heliocidaris erythrogramma, assembly GCA_025617745.1. Lineage (NCBI taxonomy): Eukaryota > Metazoa > Echinodermata > Echinoidea > Camarodonta > Echinometridae > Heliocidaris > Heliocidaris erythrogramma. The sequence continues at coordinate 16,248,941 of CM046861.1, forward strand.
GGCTGTATTTTACCGTTTTAATTGATAATTGATAATAATCATTACTTCAAATGTTTCCAAGCGTTGAATTTGGATAACCTTGTTTAATTTATGCCATCTATGCAATAATAAGTATTAAGCCAATATTTAAAATCATTAACGTTCTACTTTAAGCTTAAGTTTTAAATTATGATGGATTAGAATACATTTTTCCAGAGTTAGCGAGAATACTGTGTTTGTGCCATGCAGCTGTTCTTACCGATTACATTTTTACTTTTTTATGGCCTAAACTCTTCCAGTTCCACAATTTTTTTCAGTTATTGATACTGATGAAACTATTTGATCTCGACTTATCCAACGCAAGAGTGTCGGACCAATTTTGTTAACAAGTTAGCCGAAAGTTTTCCAACACAAAAAACGGTCCCTAGAAAGTACATTTCTTAAAACATGCAAAAAAGAAGAAAATTTCGTCAGGTTTTTAAATTTGCCGACATAGCAACGCCCCTGATTCATTTATTAGAAGTAATGTGAACAAAAGAACTACGATGTGAATACGTGTAATGAAGAAGACACAATTTGAAGGAAAAAATATCAAACAAAACATGGGAAATGAAGCTGCCAACAGTGATGCATGATAGTGAGCGAAAGTTGTTTGTTTTTCTTTTGGTTTTCCTAATTCTAACATTTATAGTTAGTTGTATATATAGTTATTTATCATTTTAAGCGGAAGCTAACTCGTATTATAATGTCTTATACTTATTAGCTTCAAGAATGCCTGACAGATAGCCGCTTGAAGCTTAGCCAGCTAACTGAGAACCAGGACGCCCTCAACGATGAAAATGAATGGCTTAATCTTGAACTAGAAGCAACAAATGCTGCTTTACAAGACGAGAAAACACAACACCAAAGAGCCGTTAAAAAAATGAAGAAGGTCATGAATGAATTGAAGCACAAACGTACTGCATTGGTAGGTAATCTCCACTAAAGAAAAGAATAAACATAATAAAATCATGAAATATGTTCATAAAAGTATTTAAAAGAAACAAACCTTAAAATTGTCTTCTAATCTTTTTTCATTACTTAATTATTGCTTGCATGTATGCTAATCTGGCGTGTGTTGTGCCCCTCATTTCAATAATGTTTATGTTGCTTCGATGATAATAATACCATAACACGTTTATGACGAACTGATGAAGTGGTATCAATTTATTTTATGTATTTTAACGAACATTCTATTTTCATGTTTAAATTAAAAATTGGAAAGAATCATAAATTGTGGAGCATTTCTTGTTTTTGCAGGGGAACACAAATTGATTACTAGTACAATACGATAAATGACCTTATCATTCAAATTATAAGCGTTCATAGAGCAAATGCTCTAAGAATATTGTAGACTGAATCATTGATAATGTGTAAATTGTCTGTTTATCTTATAAACCTTTCAACTGCAAGTACTTAGTGATGGGAAGACCAGAACTTGACAAGATAACACGTCATTTATTTATATACAATAACTAAAGGCTTTTCGGAAAACTTGTTTCGGACAGTTGAAAGCTTTTGCAACACACGATGATTTTTTATGATGTCAAAATCATTTAAACAATTCATGCCACCATGTTTTCATATTTCAGCACAAAGCAAAGAAAGAAATACGATCTCGGTCACGTGCTGTTAAACAGACGATGTCGACACTGAATCAAACAGAAACGATTCGAAACGATCTCAGCCAAGAGAACTCTCAGCTCGTCATGACGTGTCGTGAGAAAGATGCTCATATCACGTTACTACATGAGATAATCAAGTCACACCAAGAAAATGTATGATGAAGCGGAGCTTGGGGTGTCATAATAATTAATTTTACCACACCAAGTAGAATATTTGTACACTGAGGCTATTAAAAACAAAGTATATGAACTGGGATATAAAGACGAACCGGTCGAATAGAATTTTACTGTATCTCTGGCATAGAATAGAATTATGGAATAAACAAAGATTAATATGAAGAAAAAAAAATGTTTCGAAAGTGTGAAAAGTATGACCTTGATATACAACTGAAAAAAATAAAAATATTATGTCATGGAATTTATGAAGATGATTTTGATTTAAAAAAAAACAACCAATTGCGCCGAATGTCTTGTATCTGCTGATTACCAATCCACTGATTTCACGAAGATGAAAGTGAAGTAACAATGATATTCATTTGAATTTCGCAGACAAACGAGCAGAATGTGGGTCCTCCAAGTGAACCTGTTTTCAAAGATTGCGAGCATGACAGCATTATACGAGAACTGGAGAGAAAATTGTAAGTAGAATTCTGCGTGTGTGCATGTGTATGTGAGGGTGTGGGTGTGTGTGTGAGTATGTGGGCCTGTTTAGCAGTATGTCCGAGGACATTTTCGGACAGAGAACAAAAAAAAAATCATGAGAACAATAGAACGGAAGCCGAACAATAGTCCTCGAACGTCGAACAATGAATTTGTGGTTTATTCCGTCGACTGTCCGAGGACGAGGAACAATAGAGGAACAATACTTGTCCTCGGAAGTAAAGCCATGTAAACCTGTGTGTGTGTGTGTGTGCGTGTGTGTGTGTGTGTGTGTGTGTGCGTGTGTGTGTGTGTAATTGGGCTTTACAGACGTGTTCACTTTGTTTGGATATACATCATCACACTAATATGTTTAATTCCTATATAATCATGTATGGAATAATTTAAATTCAGTTACAACATTAGAAACGCACATTCTTTAGTTTTGATTTTACATTCCAGAGGAAGAATATTTTGCAAGTGATGATAAAGTATTTTATTTGTTCATTTGTTAAAACATTCAAAGAGAATTTGTATTTCATGGAATCATTATTAAAGATCATTGAAAAAAAATCTATCAGATATGATTATTTACGAAAGACGTGACTCAAGCTTGAACCTGGGTCCGCTGAATCAGTTTATAACTTCCATTGTTAGCTGGATTACAGGCACACGCAACATCGCCCAGTGTCCATTGTGGTGATTTTGTACTTATAAGTGGCTCCTGAAAGTTTACTTCAATACTTATGTTTGTGTACGAGCATAATCAATTCGATCAATTCAAAATCAAGACATGTATTCCGTTTAATAAATATTGACTCTATTATTTTCCTCAAGAAGTTATCAAATTTGTTTAATTTCTGCTTTCACTTTCATCCGTTATCATTTATACAGAGAGGAAGCAGAAGGAGAGATCCGTTCAATCAAAGCCCTGAATTGCCGATTGAATATCGATATGCAAGTAAAATGGTATGTTAAACACTTTTGCAGACTTAATTTGTAATGATGAACCAAATACTTCCCCCTCCCTCTCTCTCTCTCTCTCTCTCTCTCTCTCCCTCCCCTCTCAGATACTAGTTGTCTAGTGCCCTCTCAGAGAGAGAGAGAGAGAGAGAGAGAGTGTGTGTATGAGAGAGAGGGAGTGAGAGAGAGAGAGAGAGAGAGAGAGAGAGAGAGAGAGATGTGGGGGGGGGGGGGGCGGTATAATATAGATGGCGAGCAGCATCCATTGATTATTTCTACCCTTTTCTTCTCATCAATATTATGCCAGCATGGTCAGTAACGATCATGTTATATTCACGTTATCTCGGGAAATGAACATTTTGCCAGTATGATCATGATGACAGAAAGTTTGCAGGTCCAATGTTCTTTAAAAACCACTGTAAAGTATCACCTCACCCACATTGACATTGTTACAGCAATAAGTTCATGATTGTCTATATGATAAATAGCCTAAAAATGTTCACAAAATTGTAAAATTTATCATCATTTTCTCATCAGCGACTATCTAACGAACCAGAAAACAGAATGCACTCGCCTCCAAGCCTCCACGTACGATCTACAACAGATAAATTGGGATTTAAAACAAAAGCTAGGTGACGTCAAACATAAACTACAAACGGAGAAACAACTCCGAAAACTTCTAGAGCAAAGGTGAGAAATAAAAATGTCAGCGATCGGTGGAAAAAAATATAAGAATAGAAAGGAAGAAAGGATTTTACATAATGTTTAGGCGCGAAGTAGGAATATAACTTTAGGGAATGGGGTGGGACTCAAAATACAAGTACGTTGCCTACAGCGAAAGACAGGAGCACTTCACTCATTCTTGAAAAGTGGTTTGATTGCTGTTATCAGGGCGCTAGACCATTTTTAATGGGGGTTGGCGGACCAAATTTGCCGACAAGGTAGCAGAAAATATATATTTCTAACGAAAAAAAAAGGGGAAGAAAAATCATGAATTTTTAAAGATTCGCCGACAGCACGTAAAAATTGCAAATTTGCCTGTAGAAAATGGTTAATGGGGGCGGGGGTTGTCATTATCCCCACACCCCCCTTCTAGTGACGCTCCTTGCTATTATAATGAAGTGTTATTGTCGGGGTCGGGGATGTGATAATCGATGAATGAGGAATCACTCGTAACCCTCGACTTTGAACAGAAATTTTGGAATTAAGTGCTGGTGGACAAAGCGTTTGAAATCAATGAGCGAACCTATCGTAGGACAGTCTCTTTGTGAGATTTGTTCTTAAAAATTATTTTGAGAATTTCACCACAGAGTATGGTGCATGTATGCAACCTACACGAAGCGCAGAAGCTTTAAGTTAACAATTTCTCTTGAAATAAAGATACTTGATACTATTTCCTGTCACTCGAGTCAGTCGTCGAAATTATTTCTTGGATTTGATGATGATTAGATAGTTGTGTTGAGAGTACCACACTGTAACAAAAGAGAGTTGTAGAAAAATACGGAGAGATGGAAAAATAGAACAAAGAAGATACGTGACCAAAAGTTTGAGATAAGGAAATATGACAACGCCGACTCTATAGTTGCTGTATCATAATTCATTTCAGGGGCGGATCCAGGATTGAGTATAAGAGGGGGCACACAAATGAAGGTTTGTCAACTTTTGGAAAAGGTAGACCCGTATTTTTTTGGTCTCGCCAGCTTCTCGAAAAAAAAAAATTTCGCCAGACCTTCAAAATTCGCTCAGTGGGGGTGTTATGGGGGTCCAGTTTCCCTCCCATAATTCACTGACAAGCAAAAATAAGAAAGAAAAAAAAGGTCTTCATTCTAAAACGGGGGGGGGGGGGGGGGGGGGCACAATCGAGAAAATGGCGGATCGTCTATGGTCAAAATGCATACTTTTCTTCCAAAAGGGGGGGGGGGGCACGGGCCGGAAGTGCCCCCTGGATCCGCCAATGATTCATTTAGCCTTGATATTACAATTTAGTGTTTTCCTTTACTGAACTTTCTACCGCAGATACGACGACGAACTAAATGACATCAAAACGAAGTCTAGTTTTCTGGAGGAACGTGAGAAAGAGAGAGGAGCTATCCAGAGGTATACTAGACGATAACCATGTCCCTAGTATTCAGTTTTGATTTGGTCAAGAACGATAATCAAATTATGCGTGATGAGCACTATCCTATGATCATGATCATCTAACTTCTTGACTCTTTTCCAGTGTGCAAGCTTTTTCAAAATACAATAGATCTTTAGAAGGATTGATATCCCAAATAATTAGGCCTACTCCACAATCGGCTTATCCCTTTTTTTAAAGGATTTCCACCCTCTAGCTCTCTTTTTGTCCTCCAGCTCTCCTCCCTCCCGACCCTTCTTTCTTTTTCCTTTTATGTCAATCTGTACATTCGTTGTACTCTCTATCGCCCACTCACACCCTCCCCTAAGACGGTGTGTCTGGCTTTCTCTCGCTCTCTTTTACAATTTTCTCTTTCTCCATCATTCCGCTCTTTTCCCCCCTTCTCAATCTCTATACTCTCTCTCTCTCTCTCTCTCGTATCTCCTTTGTATAATTATGTAAAAATGTCCCTCTCCACTTTTTATGTGCCTATTATACATACACCTCAAGGCCGTACGCAGCGGGGGGGGGGGGGGGGGGGGGGGGGGGGGGGGCCAGTTGCCCCCCCCCCCAGAAATTTTTAAAAATCATACTTTTTTTAAATTGGGTTTTAGACTTCAAGTTATGGGTTCCTTTGAAAGCGATCATCTTGCCCCCCAGGAAAAAATTTCTGCGTACGGCCTTGAGACACCTCTACTATACCGGCATATCTTCATAATTATGTTTGCTCTATAAACCTTACCTCTTGTTTCTTCTGTCATGTCGCCTTGTTCAGTAAGGAAATCCAAAGGAAGTTGTCCAAACTGGAGCAACGCCTTCAGACTCAAGTGGCCCCGCCAGTAAACATATCTGATGACCAGAGACAGGTACTTGAATAACTTCACGTTTCACGAAAGTCGAACAATAAAAAAAACTGAATAAGCTGATGAGCTAAATTTGGAAAACTTTATTAGCAAGCTTTTCTTTGAAAAACAATATGACAGCACCGTATTTGGGGGTTAATGACTGATCAACATTAAGCATTTAACTGTAAGTTCAAACTTGGAAATAGCAATTTATATCCCGTTCCGCTTCTTTTTGTTAAAGTAAAAATCACTTATAAACTGAACATGTAAAGTCATAAGTCGACGCAGGATTAAAACGAAACATTTGAATGCAGTAGAATTCATGTAATCAAATTCATCTAAATATTTTGGGTCGAGCAGTTTATTATACTTGCCTCCCGAAAACATAAATCTTGCGCGGCACTTTCAGAATTGCACAAGATAGTGAATGGCAACATACAAGTAGATGTACAAAGATCTGCATTATGATAAATGATACTAATAACTTGAAATATACATTCATAGAAAAAGAAATTATCGTTAACTGAACAAA